>OZ025251.1:30905130-31023966 GCA_964019135.1 Arenicola marina | reverse complement strand
AAATAAACAATATTCAATATTTATATGCATATAAATCATTCGTTGTTAACAGAAACAAATATTAGTAATCTGTATATACCTTTCGCATGCCGAATCGACGAGTTTCCTGGCAAATATTTATTGTAGCCCACATCGCCTGTGTATTTATAGCGGAAAGGTGGTACCAGATCTAAGTTGGAAAGGGGAGGTGGGGAGGGTGGGGGGGGGGGTCCTCAGGGCAACACGGTCTTTTCTTTCCTACGTCCATGCCTTGTAGTCGGAACTCACCGACTGAATTTGATGAGATATGGATCTTACAAGATCTGTCATCCTGTTAACCTTGCAGTAAAATACCGATAAAGTTATCTGGGCTCGCTGTGTGTAACAGGCCTCTCGTCGTCTCGCCCGGGGTGGCTTTATATCGCCAGCGGGTGGCGGCTTAGTTCCGAGACTGCAGCGAGAAGTTGCCGATGGTGGCGGGCCTGCTAGGCAGCGTGGAGCTGTAATGTGCAATAAAACTGTTCATTCAAGCATTATTTGTGAGCAGCTGAGATAACACGTGTGTTCCGCTCCTATTGCCTGGTGGAGGTATAGAGTAAACGACCGGGCCCACCGGTGAGGCCCCCTGTCCAAATACACCCTCTCGAAAAGTGAGAAATGAACTGTGGAGTAAAAGTAAGGTTGCAGAGAACGCGGTTGTGGCAGGGGAATGGCGGATTGGGGGTTGGGGGGAAGGCGGGTGGGGTGGAGGTGGCCGTGGGGGTGGGGGTGGGGGTGGGGGTGGGGGTGGGGTTGGAGCTTGTGGTGGATTCGAGTGAAACCTTGGTCGTGGAGTAATTGAAGAACGGGGAAATTGCCATAACGAAAGAACACCCCTTCCCTGTTCTTCACGGGAAGGTAAAGGCATGCGAGAGAAGCGATATGGAGCAGGAAAGGGTGTTGAAGTCCGAGTAGCACCGGAGCGGGGGTTAAGTGTGTGTGGGATCTACCAGCGCTCGCTCCCGGCAGATTAGCTGCGGTGTGAGGGGTCAGGGAGGTACGGGGGGCAGGGCAACAGGTTCTTTGCCCCAGGGGCGCCATAAGAGAGTCGGTGTAAGCCTGACTGCATGTGATGCCACATTTCATTCACCAGGGACGTGGTGATTGAAGAAGGTTGGGGGGCCCACCTATAATGCGATCCGGATTTAAACCTCGTGTTCCTTTGTGGCAGACATTGGGAGAACGTCTAATGGGATATAACACTAAATGCCTCACTCACGCAGACCAAGAACACTTTCGCTCAACAGAAAACTGATTGACAGCATGTTGTAAGTTCAAGTAATATATTTTAATTACAATGACGAAACTAGTCGCGTCTTCGACGCTGCCTTGCTATAATATGTAAATAACCCAATGCTATTCAAAAACGCGACTAATGACTTGATGTGACTAATGTCATACGGATATTGGATGATGTATATTCTATCGGCTGTGGGCTGTGTATTCCAATGGCTTTGGAAATGGCAGCCGGCACTTGGGGATGACAGCCCCCCTCCCCCTCACTGCAGATGACAGCCCCTTCCCTTCGCAGATGACAGCCCCTCCCCTTTTTAGATGCCATCCCCTTTCCGTTTTAGATGCCAGCCCCTTCGGTCTTTAGCCGCTGATACAGCCCTGTGTATGACACCTTCTCCCCTTCGTAGAGGACACGGCGCCCTTTCCATAGATTACACCCACCCACCCTCCTTCATTTATCGCTTCGCGATGACCCTCTCGCCTTTTGCAAACGACTGTCACTCGCCTCCCCGGCATAAGATAACACCCGCGTTCTGGCGCAGAAGGCAGGCGCTCACCACTGCACCAAGAGAGAGAGAGAGAGAGAGAGAGAGAGAGAGAGAGAGAGAGAGAGTTCTCCCGTCCACTCAGTCATGTCATGCGAAACCTAACGTCCACGGACACCTGCAACTTATTATCCCAGATGATCTCCCTCCTTCCACCCACCCACCCACTCGGCCTCCTAACCTTATAGCTAAATTATCCACTTAACCCCCCCTCCCAGTCGTCGATATCCATGCTGCCACCACAGCCACCACAGCCACCACACCACAGCCACCACAGCCACCACAGCCACCGCAGTCACCACAGTAATTGCAGCCACCACAGCCACCACAGCCAGAACACCACAGCCACCACAGCTACCACAGCCACCAGTCACCACAGTCACCACAGCCACCACACCACAGCCACCACAGCCACCACAGGCATCACAGCCACCACAGCCACCGCAGTCACTGCAGCCACCAGTCACTGCAGCCACCACAGCCACCAGTCACCACAGCCACCACACCACAGCCACAACAGCCACCACAGCCACCACACCACAGCCACCACAGCCACCACAGTCACTGCAGCCACCACACCAACAGCCACCACAGCCACCACAGCCACCAGTCACCACAGCCACCACACTCACCAGTCACTGCAGTCACTGCAGCCACCACAGCCACCACAGTCACTGCAGCCACTACAGCCACTGCAGCCACTGCAGCCACCACAGTCACTGCAGCCACCACAGGTACTGTAATCACCACAGCCACCACAGCCACCACAGTCACTGCAGCCACCACAGCCACCACACCACAGCCACCACACGGAGGCTGGAGCTGTGTGGGGGAAGGGGTAGGGCGGAGAAGTGTTCGGGAGGAGGCTGCGGGGGCAGCCCTGCCCCATATTTATCAACCCCTGACCATAACAAGCGCAACCTACAGCACCAGTTTGACCGTGATTTACGCTGGCCGCAGCTGGCCATATGACCGGGCAGCTGCGGGGTGAGGGGGTGAGGGGTGAGGGGGTGAGTGGGGAAACGGAGGGGCTGATAGACAGACAGACAGACTTTGACAGCGATGAGGTCAAAGAGCCACGCGATGTGAGGGTGAGATAGGGGTGGATGGCGGATCAGCCCTTGGACAGGAGGGGCGTGAGACAGGCGTGGGGGAGAGGAGTTCTGTAGGACATGGGGTGGCGTAAAATAGGGGTGGGTGACAGCAAAGTCGTTGTACAGGGCAGGGACGGTGGCTGGCGGGAGGTGTGTGAGGGGGGGGGGTGGTCACGTGAAGTCATAGTTGAAATCGGGGCGTGGCAGCGGCGGCGACTATAGTAGAGAAGATATAAAATGGGTGACCCATGGCAACCCACGGTCAGAGCCACACCGGGTGGGGATGGGTGTGGGGGGTGTGTGGGCTGGGCCAATGGTGGGCGGCGACCGCCACGGGGTACACCTTGATGAGCGGAGGGAGGAGGGAAGTAGAATGAGAGGGGTGGGGGGCTTCCCACAGGGTGTGGCATCAAGATGTCCCCATCCACACTCCTGACCCCTCCCCAAACCCCAACCCCACCCCCTCCCCCTTCCTCACCCCCCCCCCCCCCCCCCCGTCAACGCCGTGTTTAGGGTGGCGGTGAGATTACTACCTTTCCCTTACCAACCAATGACCGGACATCGGGGACTCATTAGCATTAAACCTGCGATCCCTGGTCAGGTCAGAACCTTACGGACCCACCCCCCGCCCAGGGTGGGTGGCGGAGTTGGGCAGGGCGCAACGAACGAGGGTTTTGTCTGGGGATTGACATGGGGCTGCAGTGACGCAGGGGCGTGGATAAGGGGGGGGGGGTGTGGCTGCTTTTGGCATTATAGGGCTTGACATGAAAGGGCGGTGCATGAGATGAGAGGGCAGCGATGAGGGGGTGATGGGGGGGGGCAGCCAGGAGGGGCAGGGCATGGCAGGGCGGGGGGGGAGGGGGAGGGGTCGTCCTCTTGGTCGTCTTGGTGTCCCAAGACTGCCAGATCACTTGGACGATAATTCGAACCCTGAAGTCGTTAGCGGGAATCATGTGAGTCGTGCGTGGAATCAGAAACCTATCAACTGAATCAGAAAAACCTGAAGTGAATGTTATGGGAGTGGATGTGGTTGGTGTTGGGGAATTGAGGGTGGTTGGTAGGTGGGGCATAGAAGGAGGGGAAGCAGTATCGAAGGGGCGACGGGGGGGGGGGGGGGGTGAGCGGGATTGAGGTAGGGGGAGGGTGAACGGGATTGAGGTAGGGGGAGGCCAGGGGGATGGACAAAAGCGAGACTAGATGACAGGGCCAAGACGTGGTATACACTGCGACCAACCTAGGTTTGGCGTAGGAGTGCGATGACAACAAAAACAAAATGGGTGCAAGGAGTGCGGGGGGGAGGGGGGGGGGTGGCCGGAACAGAGAGAGCCAATTGGAAATACCAGGAATACGACACGACAGCCCCCTCCAACCTCAACCCCCAGCTTCCCCCCTGCTCCTCCTCCTCTAGCTCCACCGCCGTCACAACCATGTTCTCTTCCGGCCGAACTTCCGTTTCACCGTCGATTCTTCTCCGGGTTTCCTCTAATTAAGTACCAAAAAAACTCAATCCAGGACGTGAATTGTCCTTAGTGGCTGCGGCAGAGTGCACTACCTGCTTTGTCAGCGTTACTTACCACCGAGAGAAAACATGACGGCAGTTGTAGTAGCGTGAGTTATGCTTGAGTCGACATCTCCAGTCAGGTTTTCCGCATCGCAATTTAAGACGCTCCGTCGAGCGGAAGGTAGTGTTTAAATTTTTGGGCTTGGTTTGGCTACCGTTTGTTATGCGAGAACGGGGTTATGTTTTCAGGGGACTAGATGTAACTATGATGATTGATTAGAAGGCACGAGGCACGAGAATGTTCAGTATTTGTTTTTTAAAACTACATTTGTTAGTTAAGGAACAGCATTTCACTACATCTGTGTATAATTCAACTATGGACATCGTCAGCGAACACCGATGTCTACTTTAGGACGTTGGCACGTTGCCCAATATCTCTGTAGTTAACTCTGCATCAATATGTCACAGCTGCTATTGCGAAATATACCGTTTACATCGTTTTATATTTCAAATTTAACCATTAATAAGTACCGCGTGAACTGGTGCGCATGTGACCACGCCGTATATTCGCATAATATCTTTGTCTTGCTTGAAGGATGAGATATCTAAATGTTCGGGAAGTCCAGATGCCTGACGGACTCCGGATGTAGAGCTGTCATGCACCCTAGACCTGGAGTACCAGGGAGTGGCCACCACCATTTTTCTTATCCTGACATCCGTTATTTGTGGATGTTTTGGTCCATCCGATCCACCCCACACATATTGGTATTGTAGGCTGCAATCATATGTGGCTGGGGGGCATCTCCACTCTCCTCCTCTCAACCACCTTCGTGCGGTCTGCTGCGGGGCAATCCCAAATCAATTTGTGGCCAGGGTGACCAGGTGACGACGCTACCTCCGGTATCTTGGTCTCCGCTGTCTCCATCGCTTCTCGCAGCGTTTTCGGGCCGACATAAATACATCAGAACTGGTTGACTCTTCATTCTTGTCTTCTATCATGGCCACCACTTCATCCAACGTACAACAAGCATGATTGTTACATTTTCCTTGGATTTACCATAGGTTTATCAATGCGCTTACTCGTGTCCAGCGTCCCATTTATGGGACGCCAGGTTCTAAACACTTTGTTGTGAGGAAATATTTCGAAGCAGATATTGTTAATAATGTGTATCTATTGTCCTACTCATAACCTGTAAAATACACGCAGTGAAACTTAGGTGTGACTACCGGGTACCGTGCGAATGCCTTACCTTTTTGCCGATGCCATGCTCTACAACTTGACGGCTAAATGCCAGCGCGGGCGTCACCTACATTCCATATGACGCCATACTAAAACGCGTCTCGGGGACAGAAAACGAGCATAGTGCATGACACAGTCTGGTGGCGCCATCTGGTGGTTAATCTCACGAGGTGACCGACTTTTCTACCGACTGAAATGTGAGTGCCAAAAATGAGACGCCTGTCTATATTGAGTGTAATCAGGCTTACTCGATACGTACGTCACAATGCCTTAATCGCTTTAACATGGTAGATGTCGTAATGTATTTGAACGCCATGTTGTCCAGGAACAAACAAATCATTGCCACTCACATTACGTTAATGGAAGTGGGCCAAAAAGGTTAAAAGTGCTTCTGCGTAAATTGTGTCTACGTTCGGTTACCTGGTGCCAAATAATACATCGCTGTTCCTAAAACGCAAACACGAAAATGAAATTACGCCACTAGTGGGACGGTCGGCTAATTTGTAAACGATACCCTTGGGTAGAAGCTCAATAAACTGTTTTTTCCGTTGTGTTTTGCAGTCCCCGCTTGGCAACTCACTCATATGGCAAGACTCCGAGAACTATTTTGATAATCGCATTTGCGATGTCACTTAACTTCCGTGAAGCGGATCACTTCTGCCATCCAACAGACAATATAATAAGCCACAGGACGAACTGACGTTCCCCCGCGCTGAAATAGAAAAACACGGGCTTTTTGTGGGTTATTTGCCATGTACCATGTTCGGAACCCGGTGTTTATTGTCACTCATAACGAACGGTCATCCCCCATTAGTCAATCAATGTCTTCATCAATCAATATTCTGTCAATACATTGTCTTTCTTTCGTAACTTCTGCCTCATATTCACCCGCCTCTGTTTCCAAGCGTGTTCAGTCCTTTATTTTTCACCCATCTCTCAGCGGTTCTTTCTTTGCATGTTTTTTTTGCTCCTGCGTGGCAGTCACGTATTTTTTGCGTCGGTCCGACCGTACAGTTTTCTTCTGACCTTCCCTCCCGTGTATCACATGGTCTGACGTGCCTGTGTGGCGGAGGGCTAGCCCTCGCCGCCATTCATCGACAATGAATAAATTGGATGCAGCAGACGAACACGGACGCGGGAAACAGGTCAGCGGAGATCACATAGTAGGGGGCGCTCTTCCCGACAGACATTGCGTGTAACGTCTGGCCGCAGGACGGCGTCAGGTCACACTGTTTATTTCCAACAGAATCTCTGACGCTCCTCCGTCCAGTGGGGCGCTTTCCCGGAAATTACCCTGGATACTGCCTTCCGACTATATATCTTTTAAGGCAATTCGTTTTTATCAATGGAAGCAATTCGTGTACGTGTATACATGAGATGAGCATAGTTTCCTATATCTGTTTATTTGCCATCGTCATGTCTTTAATATCGCTTTCGAATTCCTGCCAAACGCGGCAATTGGTCTTCGTAATATAATTAACCAAGCATAAAAATAACATTTGCGTGAAAAAAAACAGTTATTGCTATCTCACGGTCGTCTGCCTGGTTTTTGTGACTACATTTTTCTAACTCCACAGACTTGTTTTGATGTTCATCGACTGCCTAACAAGCTTTATATGTGCCTCTTTCACTTGATCTCCCATCCCTCGCTGTCTCATCCTTTTTCACGCCTTTCAATTCCCACCCATACCTTCGTCTACACCGGCTTCTTTTTTCTCCAGCTGGAAGCCATTTCGCCGTGGCATGAATTCCAGCCTTTGTAACACGATTAAATTAAACTCCACCTGTCACCCT
The DNA here is from genome assembly GCA_964019135.1 of Arenicola marina. NCBI lineage: Eukaryota > Metazoa > Annelida > Polychaeta > Arenicolidae > Arenicola > Arenicola marina. The sequence goes on along the minus strand of OZ025251.1, from coordinate 31,016,538 downwards.
TCCCTTTCTCAGTTTCCAACAAGCCTTAGCCTTGACCGGGTCCGATCACGACAGCCCGGAGAATTGGATGCTTCATGCGATTCCTCTGGGTTTTCTCAACGCTTTGGCTTGGCTTGCATCGATAACAATCTATTTTATTCTCATGGGTCAGCCCCGTTCCGCTCCCACCCGAAGACATTATGCTTCAGAGGCAGCGAGCTAGGAGAGATTCCGACATCGGTCATAGTCGTCTACCGAATACTGGCCAAGCCTTTAAACATCTGGCGTTATAAGCGCCGTGATCCGTCAATCCATGAGCTGGCTCTCAATAATATGGAGCTTGTATTGTAGCTATTACACGAGTCAACACGTCTTTGCGTTAAATTATATTCCAGAGCTAGCACGCTTCAGGCTGAAATCTATAGTGTACGGTTTTCTGTCGGCAATGCATGACGTATGACTAAATAGATGAAACAGATTGTGAACTGCCAAGTCTTTCGCGGTATGCTGACGTCCGCAATTGCTACTAAAGAAAGTATTCTGTGGATTTCCATCAATTAATCATTTGGAGATTACAATGTGAGATGAAACAGCGTCCTCTATTTTCCTGTCGGTGATGAGGGAGAAGGAGGTGGGGAGGAGGAGGGGGGGAGGGGGTTCTCTCTGAAAAACAAAACAAATTAAATTAGATTTGCTATTTCAATTCATTTGATACATCTGATATGTCTGTCCCTCGTCTGTTTTGGTGTCACCGTCAGTATTGCTTTTCGCCTCGTGCCTCCCAGTAGATCTACCAAATTGTAAATTAAAACCTGCGACAGACCTGTCATACATATGCCGGGGGATTTGCTTTGTAAAAGCCGTGTTAATCCGCAATCCGTGTCTGGTTGTAATTGTCCCTGGTCTCGTTGGCACTCTCACGGCTGAACAGTGGCAGGAAAGATGGCGTGCTGCCACGGGTCTCCCGGGATCGAGTCCAGCGGTTGGAAATCAAAGGGTCAGCGGCAGGGAGCAGGGCCATATCATCATATATATGGTTGAGAATCAAACACTTGGAATGAAGACGGGCGGACAATTAAATAACGCCATTTGAAATAATAATTTAAGAAAACCCCAGCAAAAACAAATGCATGATGCTTTGACAATACTATTCATATGATTTACCGACAAAGATCACATTTTATCCAGTGCAACGTTATGCAGGTTTCCAGAATTATTAATATGGATAGGTGCTACCTAAAAACGCGAGCGTATGTTTATTAATTCAGATAATCCGAGGGGATACATCTAGATTAATATTCCAAATTCATCTCACTTTGGCTTGCCATAAAGAATAGCTTTGGCGGGATGACGTATACCATGCACGTGCTTGTAGCATATCATTCGGTTGCTTAGGAACTCCCATTGTGACGTCATGTTTATAACATTTTTACGTCACAACTACTCACTATGACAGCAGCCGATGGGCGGTCACAAAGAGCGCTCTGCTTGGCAACAGACATTTAGCCCGTCGCTTATAAATGAACTTTAATTTGAAGTATACATCCAGTGTTAACATTGAATAATTTATTCCTTAATTTTGTGGGGCAGCTGATTTAATTATTAAAGACCTCTCTTTGCTTGAATATATTTATGTACAGCTGATATTTACTCCGAATCCGAAAACGTCTCATGGGGGTTGTTACGCGAAATGAAAGTTCTAAGCCTATGCTTGAAATGAACTTTGAATATGCATGCATGTTACCTTCAAAAGCTCGCTTGCGCTCGCTATTATGTAAAATACAAAATTAATTCCGCAAGTATATCACTGCATATATGAATTACTACTTATAATGTAGGTACTGCGAAGAACGACATGAAAACATGAACATTCATTTCGCCGTCTTGGATTTCGCAGGAATAATTCCCTTTAATAGGGTTATGCGTTTATTCTAATATTAATTTAATACTTCATCCGCTTGCAGAACAGCGTTATCCGTGTCCGGACATACGAAATGGTTCTCGCTGTAGAAGCAGAGCAGCGCCCGAGTATTGATCAAAAGCATTAGAACGGAGGAAAATAGTTTTAAACCGCGAGGCCTGGGCACGGCATGATCACATTAATTTTGATTAGGCAAAATGCTGCTGCTGGTGAGTTTTGTCCTTTGACGCACTTCCGGTAAAAATGGCTGCGTCTCTGTGTCCTAGTGACAATTCGCCCCCACCCCCCCCCCCCCCACACACATACACAATCTCTCCTCGAAATAAAATATCCGGGAGAGTTACCGTGGCGCAGGAGGAGACAAAAAGGCGAGGCAAAGGTCGCGGCGGGGGAGGGGGGGGTTAGGGGGTTCCCCTCTGTACAGGATGGTCGCCGTTTGTTGACCCGACAAGCCTCCTCGTTACTAGAAGCTGGCCCGGCGCATAACAAGCGTACAAGCAGTACAGGTGGGCGCCCAATCGTGACCTGTCCTTGACCCCTAGTTGGCCGGAAGTCTGACCAATCAGGGTCAACAATGGCTCGTTGGGGCGTGACATACGAGGCCTGGCCGCCGGTCTGGTGATGAGCGGCCATCAGCAGCCTCGACTGCAAGGTCTCGCTAAGGAAAGAATTCGATCGGAGGGATCGGCGCCGCGTATATTTGATATATTAGAGGGATCAGCCCCCGCAGAAACGTTTGGTCATACAGGGCTGTGACCTGGCCGGCGTCCTGCCACGCAATGGAATTAAAGTAAGGGGAACCACCACTGTGCGTCTTCTCCTATCTGTGTTGAGCCTCAGGCATTGCTGCATGGCGACAGTTCAGCACCGCCACATATCAAGGCGCTATTACGATATATGTATGTCTGTGAGCCTGATGTGGGACACACCTTCCTGGCATGGGATGCTTCCTTCCATCGTCATTATTGCTTTCTCCTTCTTCCCGTGACCTGTCTGCTCCATTTCCCCGTGCAGGAAACCCCGAAATTACCCCCATGCGCCCGCCGCTGAGACGACCTTGACCTTGCCCACGTACGGAAGACACGTCTCCTTGACTTCTCCTAATTGGGCTTCCACCTATATATATAGGATTATAGCCGACTACCTGTTGGATTCGGGGAGTCCGGAGACAGGGAAATGTGTCACAGACCAGTCGTGTCTCGTCCCTCACTTAGAGGACATTGAGGGGACGACAGCAATTAGACTGAGTTTGCATTAACCTCGGCAGTATGGGTAATGCTACCGGAAGACCAAGCGACTGCGGGAGTGGCCATGGTGACGGCAGCTCAGCGCCACCGTGCCTGCTTCATGGTGCTGCCTCGCGGCTCGGGAGTGGAGGGGCATTGTGATGTCGGCGGTTCACAATTCCTTGTTAGTTAACCTACATCTTTATTGACCGTGTTAATTGTCGACAAATGAGAAAAATACAAACGGGTCTTGAGTGTTTTAATGCAATGGGAACTTTTTAGAAATATCGTTACGATACGAAAACAGGCATGGGCTCGATCCCTTGCTAACTATATGCAAGGGGGTATTTATGCTAATACACCATCTGGTATATACATAATTGTTTTATAATAAGACGCCATAAGACATGATACAATGTTTGACCCCCTCCCCGTCTTCTGCCCCCCCCCCCCAGCCTCTCCTCCCTCCGAAGTAAGCGCGAAAGTTACATATCGCTCGAGTCGATGACAAGTAGGCGAGTAGATGACGCGGGCCGGGAATGGGCGGTTAGTAATATGACACATATGGCGCAATAGACATATAAAACCACGCCATTGGCGACCACCGCGGTAAGGTAGGTGGAGGCGCCCCCAGAGGGGGTAACAAGTAAAACGCCGCCAAGTAATAGTGCCTAATATGACTACAACAAAAAAAGTACAGCTTCCGCAATTAAACTACACATGGCGGGATTAATTTGGACAAAGCTGTCCTCATAAGTAAGTTAATGGTGTTAATATCATAATCTGTACAAATATGTTGTGGCATGGGCCAAAGGACAGCAGTACGGATTATACCTTTAGCCTTTACCTAATTTAGACCAACGACTTTTGCTGCGTCTCCCGTGGGCTTCCGCAGTTGGCGTCATATCTTGATCCAGGCTGTCAATCATTCAGTGACGTCAATGGTGCTATTATCCAATCATGTGGACAAACAAGTCGGACAAACAAAGCAGCATGTCACTTTGTGGCAGTTTCAGAGATGAGTCTTTTTTCCTTTTACCTACCATCAGTTATGAGTGTCAATTTTATACTCATGATGAAGAAAAAAGGACTCAAGCCTTAGCGGGGCCTAGTTTCGGGGTACGGGGCCGTCCATTGTCGTAAGTGCTGACGACCACTGGACGCGTTCGCGGCGCAGTGACGGAACTGACGCGGCGGCTCGGTTCGGTCGCGGTGGCTATAGCCCACTGCACGCGATGGTCGCGCCATGATTGAGCGTATAGCAGCTGTCGGAATTAACGGCTTAGGCTATTTTTAGATATTGGCGGTATTTTGAAACAAATAAAAGATAATTTATTGTTAGCAACGGGAAGACGTCGCAAAAGGATTGCAAGCAATGAGAGGTTTCGAACCTAATTTTACTTCAGATTGACGCCAGTGCAGTTTCAGAAGTTGCTGGATCTGGTTGGGGGAACGCTGTATCATGGACACAAGGGAGAGCGGAAGTTCGCGTTTTCAGTTCCCAGTATGACTCGTGATATTATAATGCCCCAACTGTAGTTACACACGGATGAATGAAAACCAAATGCAATATGTCTACAGCATCTAAAGTAACCAATTTCCAACACACCAATTCCAAGTATTTACAATGATTATCCTGTTAATCTTACGTGCGTGTGATAACAGCCATGTTATGATATACCAAAGTGCGCGAGATCATGAATGGAATATGAGGAGAATACGTCTAAATTCTACATTCTTATTGAATATGAGGAGAAAAACATCTAAATTCTCCATTGTTATTTTTTCCCTTGCTAGCCATTTGTCTCCAATTTTCTCCATATAGCTTTTTAATACGCCTACTAAAATGTTTACAATTAATATACTGGCGCTATGTCATTTTCTACTCCTGGCCGTAAGCTATATAATTGAATCTTTAATACACAAAGCCCAATTAGGCGAGACCTAATATTTATGTTCGTCACGGTTGATTAATGTAGCTCTCAGACTAATGAAGTCTGGCCCGAAAGAGCCGAAAATTATAAAAATGGCGACGCACTCTGGCTTAAGAGGTGCCCTAGCCACTCGCCTTTAAAAGGAAGGGGGCAGTAGCGGAGGGGGGTGGGTGCGATGACGGGATAGGGGGAAGACGGCTTGTAGGAAACGGCGTAATTTCTTTGGTACTTTTGACCTCAGAGCTACGACCTCCGGTTGTTGCGGAAGCCCGTAGGCTACAGTGAAGAATGTGTCAGATTCTCTCATGTCTGTCGTGCCACAATTTGAACAAACTGGGATACGGACTAACACGAAATGCGAATCATACATGCTGGACACAAAGCAGAGCATAGATATATTCGCTAATGTCATTGGAATTAGACATATTTGTAGGTTTATTGATTAAACACGTATATTAAACAGTGCTACAAAGTGATCCTGGTTGGCGATGCTGTGAGGACACCATTTCCGGTCTTGGAAAAGGAACACTTCCGGTTTACAACGGTTGCCATAACGTGGAATGGCGTATAAGACTTTCCATACCCACCTTTCAGCCCCATATCGCTCCGCTTCACACTTCTGTGATCTGGTGCATCTGGGGACGTAGAGCCACGAGCTACCAGTCAAAGGAAAACTGTCTAGTCAGCGGTGAGAGAAGGAGAATGAACGAGACATACTAACTTATGGAAAGGGATGTAAGAATAAGGAAGACGGAGGGAAGATGCGGGGGAAGGTGCGGGCGGGGCAGGGGGTGGGGGGGGGGGCATTCTCACTGCCTTCGGTGTACTGGGAAAAGCAGACAGACAGACACCAAAGTTCTCTTTACATGAACATGTTACTGGGAAAACGGTTCCACGTGGCGGGGAGTGAGGGTGAGTCAGGGGGTTTGCGGAGGTTAGATGGTGTGTGTGTGGTGGGGGGGTGGGGGGATCGCTCGCGGTATAGGTAGTAGAGATTTTTAAGTGCGAGAGAGGCAATGAGTTCCCCAGATGTGTTGTCGGGGCAAAATGAACGCCCTTTAACGATGCCAGCACCTCCTCCTCCTGGGCCTTCCTCGTCCCTCTGATCAGTATCAGGTGGGTTCCTGCTGATGAGTGGGCAATACGGCAGCTACGGCGCCTCACAAGGCTCATCCAGACAAACGGCTCTATGGCGTCTGGTGGCGGAAGACCTAGCGGAAAGGGGTGGAGAGCGGGAGGAAGGTGATGGGTCCGGTGATGAAAACTTGGGCATTGGAACAAGCGTTCCAAAAAATAAAACGGTGGACTGTGGTATTGCGTTCTGAAAAAAACGGCGGATTGTGTCATTGATTCGGAAGCTCGCGAAAATTAGCAATTACCTGATCAAGGGATAAATGATCGAATTGCAGACAATTACAAGGAAAATATTCGTGGTATATGCATGTGTTGCGCAGGTACAGAAAAAAAAGGAATGTGTTAATGTCTTATCTGAGGTAAAGATGACGACGATATGACATGATCACAGAGACATGTAGATGTAGAGTGGATGAGATGGAGAATGAAATGAACAAGCTATATTCACATCAGGGCTTTGTATGGGAGCGCACCTGCAGATAAACAATGGGCGAGATCATTGAGACATTCGAAGAGGAACGGAGGAGAACGGAAAATTTATCGAGAGAAAGGGAGAGAATGAGACCGTGAAACGGATACACGAAGGAAAGGCAGTCTGATAAATAGATGTACACACCTATGGGTACTGCCAGACATCTGCTGCATAACACCAATGCCAGCGGTTAGCGGTCGTGGTGCAATATAACTAATGATTCGTAGGCCTGGGCCAACAGCCACGTGGTGCGAAGTTAGCAGCAGACAGGACGTTTTTTTATATTACGCAACCATATATACATATTACTAGTTAACTAGCTACCTGCTCTAAGCAACACGCCAAGTGGCACTACACATCAATGTAGGCGTTTCAAACAACATTACATGTGTTACTAGGCAACAGGCTGCGTTTTGTCAGCACTGTTGCAGATGTTACTGAGCAACCAATTACGCGTCTAAAGCAACATGACATATGTTACTAGGCAACAGGCTATAGTTTTTAGGCATTATTGCATATGTCACCGAGCAACCAATTACGCGTCTAAAGCAACTGTAGCCACGTTAGAAAGTAATCGATATTCAAGTCATTCTTTAGAAATATAAACTCGCCGGTATAACAATGTCTTCTCTCCTAGTTGTGATTCACTGAAGAAACTGGATTTATATAAAGATGCTTTACGGAGGAAGAAATACCGACTCCATATATATATTTATGTGGGCTTGTGGGGATACCACAGGATCGAAGCTAGTAAACACTGATTATCATCACAGATTGAAATGAAACAGGAAAATAAAAACGTCCACCTTGTTCTGAAGAGCTAGTCCCCGATTGACTAAAAACCGTCAGATATACAGTTCGCTCGTACAATATTAACCGATAATCGGCTACCCCCTCTTAATGCGTTTTAACGTTGCAAAAGTTCTTATATTTAAAAGAATAATGACAACTTGGAAAGTAGACCATATCAGGCGACTTAGCGTTTTTTTTTTGTATTAAAGGTTGCAAAGTCAATAAAATGTATTGCTATACCGGGTATGTTGTTTCCGTATATTTAAAGATGTATATGGTTGTACAAAGTTATGTTGTAAATGCGCTATGGCCGGTGGTATGACTTAAATGAAGCAATTCGGAATCGATTTAAGAGTTAGGCCTACTGGAATGGATTAGAAAGGCCTACTTTTTGGCCTGTAAAATCTAGCGATTTACACCACATTTTTACCTTCACGTTCGATACAATTTGAGGTTAACTCGCTGCCGAGGTCAAGGCTTCACGTCTCTAGGACAGTCCAAAAACCATCAACTTTTGCCAGTTTCGTGCCATATTTCGCATATCCGGAATATCAAATACCTTCTAGCGGCAGGCGGCGCGCTTGCCTGCATAGTTAATAGCCGGCCGCCCTATTGCGGCTCCAGGCTCCTCTTTCTTCGCGTCGACTTGTCACCCCTCCCCCGCCGTGAGTAATTAGGTGTGCGTTTATTAGCGCGCCCGTGATTATGCTCCAGATTATACAGCTGGAGGCCCAGTACCGTAGAGACTGGTCCTCTCATTCGTCAAAGCTTCAGCGGCAGCTGCGGACACAATAACAACCCATAAAAGGGGCTCGGGGGGTTTCAGGGGAGGAGGGGTGTTTGGCTTGTCTTTGATTTTAGCTGCAAATTTTGTCTTATTAGCTTCCCGGGATCCTTGTCCACTTGATTATATATTATATATATATATATGTATATACATAAATATTATATACATCTGGCGGTAAGGGGATGGAGGTAGAGGGAGGCGAGGGGGTTGTCAGAGGGAAACGGTCTTGGAATATGCTGAGCAAAGGACTTAGGGATCTTCCCTTTCTTTCTCATGCAAATAACGATCCACTATATTTTTTATCAAGGAAGGCACATGGCCCTACTTTCCATTACAGTTCTGCTCACTGTAATTTCCGGCATGTAGGGTTGAAGTCAGTGCAGAATATGATGCGAGACCCCACAAGATAGCGGCACTTAGGTTTAGTTTATTTATTTAGTCTAGAAGACTTCTTTTGGAGTGTGGAGACACGTTTTAGTTCAAAGTTTACTCATTTTGTTCGGTGCACCCATTTGAAAAGCATTTATATCTATAGTATAGTACATGGGTACATTTACATGCGAAAGTAACTCTGCAGCTAGCCGGTTCTGGAACTCACAGGGTAACTACAATGAGTGCGTGTCAAGATGTTTTGTTGGCTTCCAAAGAATCTAAACCGGAAGTAGAATCCGGTAAACTACGTAGATTATCAGTGGTGTATTGTCACGAATATGTCTTTGAAATCATGGCGAATATTTCAGCTCGCCTAATATGGATGCAAATATAAAAATCAACATTAAGACTGTTAAGAGAGAAAGAACGCCTTTACAAATTGAATATTAAGTTACGTAATTTAAAAATTATTCCTTTTAATTCACTCAACAGGAGAAATTTAGCATTCCTCGGTCAAACAATACACATACATTATATGTGTTATGGGGAAATGGGGAAATCCTAAGCACAGTCAACACGAATATAAAATAGACCCTTAACCATGCTGGCATGCATCTTGTGTACATGAAGCAGTGCCGTTGAACCGTGTGGGAAAGCGATTAGTACCTGTAACATGCAATTACTGGACATAAGTTAGTCCGCATGTCTATTTTATGTAGTACCGTACAAGCAAATCTGTGTTAGCATATACAGTAGTCGGGTGTGTGGTGTGTTGGGACGGGGACGAGCGGGGTAGGGGGGGTGGTTTAGCGAGGGGTAGGGCAATGGGGGGGGGGTCCAGGCTTGTGCACCTGGGTGTCGTTTAAGTCATTGATCCGGTGGGTCCACTGACGTCACTAGCACCGCATACTTTAGCTGTTACCAGGTTACTCGCACCCATCAAAGCCAGTTTAATATCCTGGGGCCTTACCTGGACGACTCCCGTGGTAGCTCTCCTCCGTTCCAACCCCCCCCCCCCCTCACCTCTCCCCTCTCTCCCTGCCCCAACAACCCCATACATACACACACCCCACACGCCCCGGAACCTCCTTATCCTCCCCACCTCCTCACTCTCACTCTCCTATTACCGTCCTCGCGCATGCGCCTTACGGACCTAATCGAGAAGGGAGCGAACACCTTGTCTAATCAGCGTCTACCAACTATGCAATAACTTGCAATAAAAGCCTCGCCAAGATCGTTTTTCTTCTACCTGCCGAGGGGTCTGCCCCGCCACCGCGGCAAAGCGTTCCTCCTCCCCTCACTGACGGGAGCCTATTCAGTGTGCGTCTGTGTCTTTGTGCGGTGTGCGTGTCGATGTTGATGGCTTCGAATACGCGTTCGTTTTCTACGTCTTCTACGTTCCCTTATTTACCCTAATGTTTTGTAAATGCTTTTCACGCCTGCTATATCATTTTCGAGCCGTAAATGCAATGATAATCCATGCAGTCACCATAATAACACTAATAACTTTATGTTTCCTTTTTTTCCTTTCCTCCCGATCCTGCAGGTTCTACGCCATATGCCACCCGCTGGAGGCTCGCAACGTACACACCATCACCCGGGCGGCCATCCTGATCACGCTGTTCTGGCTGGCCTCCTTCCTGCTCGTCCTGCCCCAGGTCTTCATCCAGAGGATTGAGCCTCTGCTCGCCTTTACCTGGAACGGCACGGAGATGAGCGGTATGCGCATGGCCAACATCTGTGCTGAGTACTTCGACGACCCACGCTGGCGTATGTCCTACACGCTCTTCTTCTACCTCGTGCTCTACCTACTTCCGGTCATGACGATGTTCGTGACGTATGGTCGGATCTGCAGCACGCTCTGGTTCCGCCAGCCAATCGGGGAGACGGCCGCCAGCCCACGTGACTGCAACCGGCGTCTGCAGGAGAAGAAACGCATCGTGCGCATGCTCGTCGTCATCGTGGTCTTATTCGCCCTAAGCTGGTTCCCCTTCTTCACCTCCCAGGTGTATTTGCTGTTCCACGAGCACTCGCACCACGACCACAGTTTCCGCATCATGATGGCTTTCTTCCAGTTGTTTGGCTACAGCAACTGCTGCATCAACCCCATCGTGTATTGCTTCCTCAACGACAGTTTCCAGCAGCACTTCATCAAGACTGTCTGCTGCTGCGAGTGCTTCTGGGAACACGCCCGCAAGGGACGTCGCAGTAGCACCACGGAAATCGACCGCCTCCAGCCCATGGTCAGCGCCAACTCCACTCACAACAGCATGCTGTAAAGACGGCTCCAGAGACGGCTCCAGCCCATGGTCAGCGCCAGCTCCACTCACAACAGCATGCTGTAAAGACGGCTCCAGAGACGGCTCCAGCCCATGTTCAAGGCCAACTCCACTCACAACCGCATGCTGTAAGGACGGCTCCAACCTATGGTCAGCTCCAACTCTACGCCCCACAGCATGCTGTAAGGACGACTCCAACCCATGGTCAGCGTCAACTCCACTCACAACAGCACGCTGTAAGGACGGCTCCAGCCCATAGTCATCGGCAACTCTACTCACAACAGCATGCTGTTAGGACGACTCCACCCCATGGTTAGGGCCAACACTACTCACAACAGAATGCTGTTAGGACGGCTCCAGCTCAAGGTCAGCGCCCACTCCACTCACAATAGCATGCTGTAAGGACGGCTACAACCCATGGTCAGCGCCAACTTCACCCACAACAGCACGCTGTAAGGACGACTCCAGCCCATGGTCAGCGCCAACTTCACCCACAACAGCATGCTGTAAGGACGGCCCCAGCATATGGTCAGCGCCCACTCCACTCACAACAGCATGCTGTAAGGACGGCTGCAGCCCATGGTCAGCGCCAACTTCACCCACAACAGCATGCTGTAAGGACGGCTCCAGCATATGGTCAGCGCCCACTCTACTCACAACAGCATGCTGTAAGGACGGCTGCAGCCCATGGTCAGCGCCCACTCCACTCACAACAGCACGCTGTAAGGACGGCTCCAGCCTATGGTCAGCGCCAACTTCACCCACAACAGCATGCTGTAAGGACGGCTCCAGCATATGGTCAGCGCCCACTCTACTCACAACAGCATGCTGTAAGGACGGCTGCAGCCCATGGTCAGCGCCAACTCTACCCACAACAGCATGCTGCAAGGACGGCTCCAGCCTATGGTCAGCGCCCACTCTACTCACAACAGCATGCTGTAAGGACGGCTCCAGCCCATAGTCAGCGCCCACTCCACTCACAACAGCACGCTGTAAGGACGGCTCCAACCCATGGTCAGCGCCCACTCCACTCACAACAGCATGCTGCAAGGACGGCTCCAGCCCATGGTCAGCGCCAACTTCACCCACAACAGCATGCTGTAAGGACGGCTCCAGCATATGGTCAGCGCCCACTCCACTCACAACAGCATGCTGTAAGGACGGCTCCAGCCCATGGTCAGCGCCCACTCCACTCACAACAGCATGCTGTAAGGACGACTCCAGCCCATGGTCAGCGCCAACTTCACCCACAACTGCATGCTGTAAGGACGGCTCCAGCATATGGTCAGCGCCCACTCCACTCACAACAGCATGCTGTAAGGACGGCTCCAGCCCATGGTCAGCGCCAACTTCACCCACAACAGCATGCTGTAAGGACGGCTCCAGCATATGGTCAGCGCCCACTCCACTCACAACAGCATGCTGTAAGGACGGCTCCAGCCTATGGTCAGCGCCAACTTCACCCACAGCATGCTGTAAGGACGGCTCCAGCATATGGTCAGCGCCCACTCTACTCACAACAGCATGCTGTAAGGACGGCTGCAGCCCATGGTCAGCGCCCACTCCACTCACAACAGCACGCTGTAAGGACGGCTCCAGCCTATGGTCAGCGCCAACTTCACCCACAACAGCATGCTGTAAGGACGGCTCCAGCATATGGTCAGCGCCCACTCTACTCACAACAGCATGCTGTAAGGACGGCTGCAGCCCATGGTCAGCGCCAACTCTACCCACAACAGCATGCTGCAAGGACGGCTCCAGCCTATGGTCAGCGCCCACTCTACTCACAACAGCATGCTGTAAGGACGGCTCCAGCCCATAGTCAGCGCCCACTCCACTCACAACAGCACGCTGTAAGAACGGCTCCAGCCTATGGTCAGCGCCAACTTCACCCACAACAGCACGCTGTAAGGACGACTCCAGCCCATGGTCAGCGCCAACTTCACCCACAACAGCACGCCGTAAGGACGGCTCCAGAGACGGCTCCAGCCCATGGTCAGCGCCAGCTCCACTCACAACAGCATGCTGTAAGGACGGCTGCAGCCCATGGTCAGCGCCCACTCTACTCACAACAGCATGCTGTAAGGACGGCTCCAGCCCATGGTCAGCGCCAGCTCCACTCACAACAGCATGCTGTAAGGACGGCTGCAGCCCATGGTCAGCGCCCACTCTACTCGCAACAGCATGCTGTAAGGACGGCTCCAGCCCATGGTTAGCGCAAACTCCAGCCACAACAGCACGCTGTAAGGACGGCTCCTGCCCATGGTTAGCGCCAACTCCAGCTACAACAGCACGCTGTAAGGACGGTTCCAGCCTGTGGTTAGCGCCAACTCCAGCCACAACAGCACGCTGTAAGGACGGCTCCTGCCCATGGTTAGCGCAAACTCCAGCCACAACAGCACGCTGTAAGGACGGCTCCAGCCCATGGTTAGCGCCAACTCCAGCTACAACAGCACGCTGTAAGGACGGTTCCAGCCTGTGGTTAGCGCCAACTCCAGCCACAACAGCACGCTGTAAGGACGGCTCCAGCCTATGGTCAGCGCCAACTCTAGCTACAACAGCATGCTGTAAGGACGACTCCAACCCATGGTTAGCGCCAACTTCACCCACAACAGCACGCTGTAAGGACGGCTCCAACCCATGGTCAGCGCCAACGCCAGCTACAACAGCATGCTGTAAGGACCGCTGCACGTTGATACGAAAGCGGCGTTACTATGTACTCACACCTGTAACTAAACGCCAAGACGTAAACTGGTAACATACTTGTTTCCAGTAACAAACTGAGCATTGCAACACAATCATGGGTCAATAGGTGCTTGGTCATGGTCCTACACGGAAGTATCTTAGGATGTCTTACTTTGATATTGTTTTTATTTTTATGCGTGAGAACGGCCACTTTTCCAAATATTCAATATTATTGGCCGCTAGTGGAGCACAGTCTCGTATACAATGCGTCTTTGAATAGGTTTGCTGTTGTCACAACGTTTGTCGTCCGTCCAAACCCCTTCTCCCATGATAGCCTCTTACTAGGTACCAGTCGCATTTATGAAGGGCTTTTAGAGAAATATCTCCGCTGATATACACATAGATAATGTTGAGTTCGTATAACGTTATCCAGTGTAGCATCAATCAATTGAAATCATCTTGCTGTACGAAAAACCGTAGATTTTCTGTAAAATTTAATGGAAGGAGGTGGCTTATCTGGTCAACATTGCTTACTTCCTGTAACCTACTGCACGCACATGTCTTGTACACATTAATGGACATTGTAGGAGGTCCAGTAAATCCACGAGAAGAATTACTACGGGAGATTATAATTAGCGGTTATGTGGCACGCTGGGCAGAATGTGGACCGTTGACAGAAAGGCATCGCCTTAAGCTGATGCCATTTATCATTAAATTACGTGTGCAGTAACTCGATATGATATGCCTGTAGCAAATATTCTGGCTTGACGTGTCCAATTTAGGTGGTCGCTAAATGCGTTAGTATCCTCACCTCAGGTTGCATCCGCACAAACTCAACGTGTCAACATTATCCTTGGTGAAATACTGCGGTGTTGAAGGACTAAGATGTAGGAGCTAATGTGACGACATGAGTGTTGTTAACTCAGTGTAACAGTGTATGTCAAAGACTGAATGTCGGGCTGCCTATCAACACGAGCTGTTTGCGTCGCCAATGGCCGGCGAATGCGTTCTTAAGTGCTTCATCTTTTGTGGGCTTCTCGTCAGGGGTTTAGCCTGCGTAAATGATATATATGCTATCGCCGTAAATCATATAGCTGCCAATTTAAGTCTACGTACGCATACGTTAACGTCATGTCTGGGTGTCAAAGCTTTGTTGTTATTTCATGGGAATCTGTGGAAGACTCCGAAGCGATAGTGGGGAATGTGAGATGGATTCTCCACTTTTAGTATAAGTGCGATAACGCGTCACGTTGCTTATAGTATAAGCACACAGTTGTAAAAGCGACTGTAAGTGTCCGATAGCAATCGCTTTACTGAACCCAGTGTGTATGTTGTCAGGCGCAAGTCCAGTGCCGTTATCTTCGCACACCGTACATGGGCTGAGTCCCTGCAAAACGAAACAAATGCGAAAAAAATCCATCCCAAAGGTCGAAAAAAATTTGTGTAGAAATTTGAATTGATGTACGTTGTATCGAGAAGAACATTGTGGTACATTATTCGACTTTAAGGATTATATTGTGTTACAGCGCACTGTTATTCCGCTCCGCATTCTCATCCATCATAACCGGCAGCAGTGAGTAGTGGTGAAAGACGTATAGCCCCGTGCATTGTTGTTATGATTGGGAGGGAGGCTGGGTGCGGGGGAGTCGGAAGGGGGGCGTGGTCCGGTCTGGTTTGTTGTCATGTTTTCAGCCCACAGGATTGGTTACCGGCAAACCCCGCGGCATAAACAATGTGTACTGCGCGCCCCTTCTCAGCTGTGACGTAATAGCGGACATTAATTCCCCGCGGCACGCTGGCCTTGTTGCGTCATGCGGGGCTTTTATGCATCAAGGCGATGGCTTCTGGTAAGCGTCTGGCAGACCTACCACCCCACCCCCCCATCCACCCCCCCCCCTCATCTTAATCAACTCCTACCGCCTTTGATAACAAAACAAATCAAGATTAGACACCCCCTTCCCCACCCCCACCACTCCCAGCCTCGGGACACACTTTGTCTTATGTTTTACTCGGCAGCTGTGATTTTTTATGGCGTTTTGTCTGCAGTCTACCAGTCGTTTGCTGTCAGTCGGCAGGCATTATGGCATCCTAATGGCACACTTCCGTTGTGGTATCCGTGGTTATCTTATTGCCGGATGGTCGCAAGGTTCGTCCTGGTGCTGCGATCATCTGGCGTAAAGAGCTAGAAAAGCGGCTAATGGAGCCTATGGCAGAAAAATGGCCAGTTTGGAAGGCATGTGATGATCTAGGTTCTGAAAAGTCAGGGACTTGACTGACAGACAGGTCTGCACACATTTTGCCATATATATTGCAATACGGACTGAGCAGGCATACGACGAAAGGACTTAAGTGCTAATATTCTATCGTTATGAACTGGCATAATAGAAATAATAACGTATTATTGTTGTAATACCAAGATGCGAGAAGTGCTAGAACCAAAAAACACTAGGCATTTGTCGCCTATTGTGAACTCATACATGGAAACAACAGAGGTAAGCGTCTGCACATTTTAGCGACACCTTCACCCCTCCCCCACCCCCCACGCCTACCCCCCCCCCCCCCCGGAAAGCTCTTAGAACAATGATAAGCGATGCCCTGCTCTAAATAATGTGACACTCGGTGTGTTGCTGGCCTTTTCGGTGATTAGTTGCCCGGTCCACCCGGGTCGACACCATGCCTTTCTGGGTTTTGTGCCTTGTGGCTGCGACTTCCGTGGGTTGGGGCCCGAGGAAATAAATCCCTTGGTGCCTAATTCATCTCGCCGCCTGGCTAGCTGCTCGATAATACATGGCTCTCGGGTGACCGGAGGTCAGATAGGCCGAGTTACCTCCCCACCTAAGGCCGCTGGGGATGCGAGGCCGTGGGTAGTGAGTGGCGCACGCGTAGCTTCCGTTAGCTCTCTAGTTTTAGATAGCGGCAGCGCATCAGGCTCACTTCTTAGCGTAATCCCACAGGACTTCAGTAGGGTAGATAATACTGGGACCAGTCGTTTATTATAGTAAATAGGTGAGCAGGGTTGCCTTCGTTTGTGTTCATAGTGGCGTCCATGCACCCCCGCTTTACGCGAGTTTACGGTAAGATATGACGGATTGTCGCCGTTTACCGCGTCGACGCATGCGCTGACGAACTGGCCAGGACCTCGTTTCTGTAATCAATCTTCTGATCTCGCTGGTGGACACAGCCATTTTTGTCGTTTTTGTTTACCATCTTGACACTTTATGTCTGGATGAAATTCGTCTGAAATGCTTGGGTATTGTGATTAACGAGTGACGCTGGAAAGAAGAGTCAATATGTTATCATTTGCCATTGTGCATATTACTACTACTAATTATTCTTATTATAGATTTTGTTCAATCAGAGAATCGATCGCGTGCTTTACCTAAAAGATTTAAATGTTTTAATCAATATAACATTATTTGTTCGATTGGAAAAACACAAATGTTGGTTCAAGTGTGGATGTAAAAGAATATTATTGAACCCATTAGCATAATATACATTACAACACATCAGCGTTAATAAATAGACCCAGGTAAGACTGTGGCCTGGTTTCATCTAATTCAAATTCTAACCTTAGGGCGCGTATACATATTTCTTTATGAGGTTTTGTTACGGAAGAAATTCATATCCTTCATGGATATCACACTTATATATAACATATATATATATGTCTGTACATATGTATGGATAGATAATTGTGGACTCGTCATGTTGAGACAAGATGATTATGTTTTGTACTGTGTGTTAATCATACATCAATCGTTTCCGTATTTGTTATGTCCGGTATTATCATAGAAACAGTTACTTTTACGCATGTTATACTTGACAATATAATGATCACAGATCGGCATATATCATGTTCACATATATATATATATATATATTAATATACTTCTTAGTTCGATGCCATGTTGCATATTGTATAAATATTGATGTTTCGAAAGAGTAATAAAATCATTATAAATACGTACTTTGATGTCTTTACTCCTCACAGCGAGATGAAGGCAAACAGTGACGTCTGCTACGTTGTTATCACATGTATCTAATATGTAGTCGAGTTTGTGATAACACGGTACAATGGTCAAATCAGGAACCTAGTGCACAAACAACATGCACTGTCAAAATTTAAGCAAGAGGACCGCGAAAGAGGAGGTACCTTTGACCATCATCAGAATGGTATCAGGGTTAAGGTATGACCAATTAGGTATGGAGGGTAACATTAAGTTTCATATAGTGTCAAAATAATGGGCACTAATCAGTTTCTAATAATTTAATACCAGTGCCCAAGACCTATTCGCAAAAATGTGTTCTTGACCTCATGAACGTCATATCGACCTCATGAACTTCATCTTGACCTCATGAACGTCATCTTGACCTCATGACCTTCATCTTGACCTCATGAACGTCATCTTGACCTCATAAACTTCATCTTGACCTCATGAACGTCATCTTGACCTCATGACCGCTCCCTTTCGTTCCATGTTTTTGGTCTGCATATTGCACATCCTTATGCATCAAAGAAACAAAGGCCAACAATATATTCTGTAAAGTTTGACGACCAAGCGAAATGTTACATAATGGGGAAAAAAAATGCCCGTTTTATACATGCGTAAGTATTTCTATTTCACAGCCGATTGTCATATGTTGAATATTAGCGCGTCTCCGGCTACCCTGCATCACTGGCCGTGTCCCGTACTCGTCATCCTCCATGGCACGATGTATGAGAAGCTGAAAGTGCCGGTAAACCCCGATCGAATTAAATCCGAAAGAGACATATATCATTCTAAAGAACGCTTTCCCTACAACTCGCGGCGTATTTTGAGACGTGTTGGATTACGCTGCCGCAAATATTACAATGAAACATGCACAAATGTTTTGTCTACATTGACGTCACTATGACACATTAAAGGCGGTCGTTGTATATCGATGCACACGGACTCACATAAAAAGTATATTTGGTTACATCTTTCATGGGACAACTTACAGTTCACTTGACAATGTGTGAGAGACGAATCCACACAGCCACATTGATTATGGAAGCATCCATCACAGCTGCTTTTTCGCGCTGTTACAAGATAAAACAGGTCAAGCCTGAGCGGCCTGCAAATCCGGTGACCCCGTCATATTCCCGCTAGTCAATGGTGACTTTGATAAGTTGTCTACTGGGGATTGGTATGGGAGGATAGAGATCTAAAGGCGAGAGGGGCGAAGGGATAGGCGGGGAGGTGGGGTGGGGGGGGGGGGTACATGAGACGCCGACATGGGTCGTGAGACATGTAAGACACAATCTGGCGGGAAATCACAACCACATGGTCTGCTTGTCGTCTGCTATCTGACCTTGACTTACCGCCACTTGGGAGAGGACACCGGATGTGGCGGCCATGTTTGTGGGTGGCTTCGCCCGCCACGCTCTGCACCTTATGGGAATTTTATTATTCTGAGGATGGCGCTTCATGTGCGGGTAGCAAGAGGTGGGATGTGGCTGAGGGGGAAGAGGGTGAGGGTGGGGGAGGAGTGGGGTGAGTGGCTTGGGGTAGGGGGGAGGGGGGGGGGTAGAGGAGATAGGAGCGCTTCGACCTCGACAACTGTCTCGTCTCGGGCGGAGGAAAAGGACAAGGATTGTGATGGACTTGGGTGGGGATCTGCTCCAGCAACCTCGGCCAGCGCCTGCCAGCGTCTCCATCATTACCATCACTGCCATCACCATCATCACCGCCACCATCATCACCGCCACCATCATCACTGCCATCGTCACACCAGCACTACCATAATCGCCATCACTAACATCACCACCATCACCTCCATCACTACCATACCCATCGACACCGTCACCACCACCATCATTATCGTCACCATGACTACCATCACATCCATCACTACCATCACATCCATCACCACCGTCAACAGCAGCACCAACATCATCATCAACATCCTCACCACCACCATAATCACCATCACAACCACCACCCATCAGTACCGTCACCGTCGTCACTACGATGTCCACCAGCACAAGCATCGTCACCATCACCAGAATCAGCACCACTGGTACGTGCCCGTTCCACTGCCCCAATCACCACTAGTATACCACTAAATTATTATAGTCAAAGTACTTCGATCGTGACTGGAATGATAGCATTATGTGGGTAATTTGTGGGGACCACCGCCTTGTCATTTGATCATGCTTCCAACACACCGACCTCCACCCAAAACCCCAAGAGGTACCCCCCCCCCCTCCATTCCCCTGAGGCAGAGGCAGAGACAGAGACAGAGACAGGGACAGAAGCAGAGGCAGAGGCAGAGACAGAGACAGAGACAGAGGCAGAGGCAGAGCAGAGACAGAGACAGACAGAGACAGAGACAGAGACAGAGACAGAGACAGAGGCAGAGACAGAGACAGAGGCAGAGAGAGGCAGAGGCAGAGACAGAGGCAGGGGCAGAGGCAGAGGCAGAGACAGAGACAGAGACAGAGACAGAGACAGAGACAGCGACAGAGGCAGAGACAGAGGCAGAGAGAGGCAGAGGCAGAGACAGAGGCAGGGGCAGAGGCAGAGACAGAGACAGAGACAGAGACAGAGACAGAGACAGAAACAGAGACAGCGACAGAGGCAGAGGCAGAGGCAGAGGCAGAGGAAGAGGAAGAGGAAGAGGCAGAGGCAGAGGCAGAGGCAGAGGCAGAGGCAGAGACAGAGACAGAGACAGAGGCAGAGGCAGAGGCAGAGGAAGAGGAAGAGGCAGAGGCAGAGGCAGAGACAGAGACAGAGACAGAGACAGAGACAGGCAGAGAGAGGCAGAGGCAGAGACAGAGGCAGGGGCAGAGGCAGAGGCAGAGGCAGAGACAGAGACAGAGACAGAGACAGAGACAGAGACAGAGACAGAGACAGAGGCAGAGACAGAGGCAGAGACAGAGACAGAGGCAGAGAGAGGCAGAGGCAGAGGCAGAGACAGAGGCAGGGGCAGAGGCAGAGGCAGAGACAGAGACAGAGGAAGAGACAGAGACAGAGGCAGAGAGAGGCAGAGGCAGAGACAGAGGCAGGGGCAGAGGCAGAGGCCGAGACAGAGACAGAGACAGAGACAGAGACAGCGACAGAGGCAGAGGCAGAGGCAGAGGAAGAGGAAGAGGAAGAGGAAGAGACAGAGGCAGAGGCAGAGGCAGAGACACAGGCAGAGGCAGAGCCGCGCCCTATAGACAACCGATAAGATTGATGCCCCATAAAATCTCGGATCGAACCCCGCCACCTGGCAGCAGGTCCGTCACAGACAATTGTCCTTTCCACCCCCCCCCCACCCACACGCTCACTTCTATCTTCTGAGGAACTAAAATCTAAGGCGATATCTCAAAAGCTGCGCATTAGCATGACGAATGACGAACTGTTTATTAATATAACAGGGAACACAAAAACGAAACTTTTCGACAACTAGGAATTTCGAGTTGCCAGCCGTCGAAAAGGATGACACAAGTTCGCCCGCCTTAAAAGGCTGTTATGACGTCATCCTATTGTCTAAACTGTACACTATTTTTCAAGAATTTACTGAACTAACTGAATTTAGCGAGCTGATAAATTGCGATTGACTCAAGGAGACCAATTGTTTCCTGTGGAACCATATTTTCTCCATGTTACGAAATCGACAATCGCTGTCAAAGCCAATCATGAGCAAAAAGTGAATCACAACCATAATGGATGATTAACTGGAAGCTTGACGCCCGATGGAAAGCTTTAGCAAAAACAAATACACATTTCTCTTCGAAATAAGCGTAGATCACAAAATCCATCCTTAGAAACTGAATTTGAGATCATATGTAATTCGTATGCAAAATACATACCGACATTTCCTTATATCCTATAATCACAATAGAAATCATTTTTCTTTCTCGTGATTCCCACGAAACTCATGTTCCAAAGCGTTGGCTCTTCTATCCATGCATCAAAAACGCGCTGGTCGTTCTTTGTTTCAAACACCATCGCAACATCGCGGCGTATCATAACCTCTCCGTATCCAATAATTTGAACGATTTTATCATATTCCACATTCAAATGACAATTATCTTCTGCATAATGAAACATAATCCTTGTAAAGTAGCCTACTTTACATGGAAAACAAATGTACTCGGCTTGCACCTCGTACATTCTTTTTCAAGAATGTACTGTTACATGGGCATTCATCTTACCCTCATCCACGAAAACGTGATATGTCAGAAAGGCAGCTCTTTCCAAGCGGCTATAACGAGTCTGTAACAAGCGCTGGAAGCCTACCGTTGTCTGCTGCTCAACCCAACTTAACTCTTAACTCAGCGACGTCCAGCATCGCACTACCAAGCAAGTGCCCTGGACGGGGTCGAGGAGGGGAGGAAGACGACGGCCAAGACGGCACTTCAAAACACATTCGGGGGATCGCGTTATGAAGAGCTTTTTTCTTAATGCATACTTCTATTGTTTCCTCGGAGTCGTGTTTTGCCAGTAAGGACATGCGTACCAGAGCGGGTCATTATTCTACCAGAGCAGGGTCATCATATTTCCGTCACAATAATGGCCACCCCAAGTGTGTCTACCAAAGGTTTTACGCCCGGAGGGGGGGGGGGGCTACAGCTACATCTCAGATGGCCTTGATTTTGCATGTAAAAAAGCCATTGTTACTCCTCTAAAAGGCTCATTGAAAACATTCTCGATTTCAACAGCACTTGAGATCCGCTTGCAGGGGCGTGTGCAGAAATCCTTGAAAGGGGGTACAATAAAACAATATAGCCGCAAAATGGGTGCACGTCTTGCGGAAACCCGTGATACCTCGCATGGTTGCAAATCTGTCAACGGCAAAGATTTGGCCATTTTGTTGCCAAATCTGTGTAGCAAAGACAAAGCAAATGCTAGGAAACACTAGACAACAGGTTGGATAAGTTGGAATAGAAAAATATACGTCACCTGCATATAGTCGTTCGAACTGCTCTCGAGAGACGCATAAGAAGTGTTTAGTATAAACTGCCGCAGCGTGTACAACCTCCCAATACATTTGTATGTAACATTACACCATATGACCTTTGCATGTTTGCAAAGCAAAAATAAAAAATAGAAACTCTAGAACATTTGTTTTGGGATAACCAAATAGTACAAACTTGTTGGCAAAGTGTACAAACCTCGTTTAATTTTATTAATAAAAGTGAGTTCGTTTTTTTGTAACCATCGTCAGATTAAGTTCCTTTAAATGATTGGTTGATATGAATCCCTGGCTATACTTTATTAATAAAAGTGAGTTCGTTTTTTAATAACCATCGTGAGATAAAGTTCCTTTAAATGATTGGTTGATATGAATCCCTGGCTATAGGATAGCCCAAACATTAAGACGTCGCCAATAATGGTATTTAGCGTACTGTCATCGGCACTGGAATGTTCTTCGCTCGCCAAACTACAATATCCCGGAGCACCACATCTCATGTCCTAAACAGAAATTGGCTTCCAGAGTGATGCTATTGGTTGATTCTCAAGGGGGCGGAAAAAGGAACATGTTTTTTTACACTATTTCCTTGATTAATGAACTAGACGGATCCCCCAGCAATGTTCCGGCCATGGCACCTGGCATTGACACCATAATCCTGCCTGTTACTGGCCATTGACTGGATCGGTAACGCAGGAATCAATGGTTATACTCGGTCAGCCAACTTTCAACTGGGTGCGATCCATGCCTTAGTCGCAGCAGGGACCAATCAGTTACGTTCTATCACACTTCCCATAGACAAGTGGGGAATTGTATTTCAGCCCTCTATCCACGGACCATATCGTCACTGCTCGGGTCTTTATTGGTTTTTCGGTAATTGGCTCCTTTGTGACGCTGAGCGCGAAATGGCACGTGATTCAAGCCGCGTGGGAGATTTAATTGTCCACGATTTCATCTTTTTTTATTAATCCGTGTTGAGTGCAGCCCGCAGCTATATCAGCTGAATGCCATGCTGACGGCTGAAGTAGGCTAATCCATCTTTTTTTCCTGTCATTTTGTTACATTAATTCAGTTTCATCCCACAGGGCGACATATTGTAAAGCTTTACGTCCATAGCAGCACAATACACCGCCGCCATATAAACAGGGCAGTGTTGTCGTGGATACTACCAGTCCTTGATACATTTGTATTTAACGGTTAACGTTTTAGATGATTCAATATATACGCTGGCTTAAAATCTCAAAATCATTCAAACCTTTTCAAGCATGTATTTGACTCAAAAATAATTTATTAACAAAAACAGTTTATTAACAAAAATAGTCTATTAACAAAAATAGTTTATTAACAAAAATAGTCTATTAACAAAAATAGTTTATTAACAAAAATAGTTTATTAACAAAAATAGTTTATTAACAAAAGTAGTTTATTAACATTAGTTATATACGTTTCCATCAATACGTATAATCGGTCCTAATTTGATAAGCACGAATTTAAACAGCGATAATTGAGCACACTAATCAGTTCTGATGTAATTAACATGCGTTGACAAATATTATTTAACATTATTATATAACACGTGCCATGGGTGTAACACAGTCTGGGCGAGAGTTGCATGCATCTTTGGCCGCATGGTGGCGTTGCGCCAGATGCACTAACTGCACAACCGTAAGTTGGAGCAAACATGTCGTACACACGTATCTCATTGATCATTAGTCGACCCTGAATCATGGTCGAATTAACGAGGCCTGATTTATAGTCTACATGCTAGAGATGGCATCTATGGCAAAATATGGAGGTTTTACCTTCGCTGTCTAGCCGTAGACATGACCGTAGAGGAAGGATCTGAACGAACCCGAACACGATGTATATCACCACAGATATGGTCACCCTGACCAGTGCATTATTCATGATGTCAAATTGACTCATGTAATTAAATCTCGTTTTGTCGTGTTTTGTGGCATCACCATCTCACTGTGCTACACGCGGCAACCATCATTGGCACATTGACCATCACTGGCACATTGACCATCACTGACACACTGACAATCAGTGGCACATTGACCATCACTGGCACATTTACAATCACTGACACATTGACAATCATTGGCACATTGACCAACACTGGCACATTGACCGTCACTGACACATTGACCAACACTGGCACATTGACAATCACTGACGCATTGACAATCATTGGCACATTGACCAACACTGGCACATTGACCATCACTGGCACATTGACAATCACTGGCACATTGACCATCACTGGCACATTGACCATCACTGGCACATTGACCGTCATTGGCACAATGACCATCACTGCTACCTAAAAGGCCTTACGATAAGCAATGCCCTGTCTTCCCACCTCCACTTAGCCCCACGACCCTATCTGTACAACCCACACCCCTTGCGTATTAAGCACACCCGAGTGCTCAACTCCGCCCCCACCCCCTCCCCCTCCCCCTTCCCCCTGCAAGTTCACCAAGTCATGATAACTGTCCTGGCAGACGCGACCCACCGCGCTGTCGTTGCTCACACGCGAGTTCTCGGAAGTCTCGCTCAACTTCTTGCAAATGCCACTTCTCGGAGATTCATTAGCGGGACAAATTTTGATACCCGTTGCGATTCGCTAGAATCGAGTTTACCAAAAATTGTCCCATGGGTCTCCGCCCACTTCGCTTGTTTTGTACGACAAGGTGGAATCGTGTCATTCTTTGGCAAAGTCACTTGAGACTGGAGAAACGTGACCCAGGAAGAGGACTGACCAAAGTGCACGTCAATAAGGCAATTACATAAGCAAACGCACCTTCGTCCTCCCCAAAAGCCCGCTCCCCGCAACCTATGCCTCTCGATATCCCTCAGACACCTCTGGCAATAAAAAAAAGGAATTTTCACATATCACATATTCTTTATCGGGAGGAAATTCTCCTCACTGCCGGCTGGGATGCTGTCTGACCGCGGTGGGTGTGGCCCCACGGCGGGCTGACATACTGTCTGACCGCGGAGGGTGTGGCCTCACAGCCGGCTGACTTGCTGCCTGACCGCGGTGGGCGTGGCCTCACAGCCGGCTGACATGCTGCCTGACCGTGGTGGGTGTACCCTCACTGTCGGCTGACGTGCTGCCTGACCGCGGTGGGTGTGGCCTCACTGCCGGCTGACATGCTGTCTGAAAAAAAGGAATTTTCACATATCACATATTCTTTATCGGGAGGAAATTCTTCTCACTGCCGGCTGAGATGCTGTCTGACCCCGGTGGGTGTGGCCCCACGGCGGGCTGACTTGCTGCCTGACCGCGGTGGGCGTGGCCTCACAGCCGGCTGACATTCTGCCTGACCGCGGTGGGTGTGGCCTCACTGCCGGCTGACATGCTGTCTGAAAAAAAGGATTTTTCACATATCACATATTCTTTATCGGGAGGAAATTCTCCTCACTGCCGGCTGAGATGCTGTCTGACCGCGGTGGGTGTGGCCTCACGGTCGGTTGACATGTTGTCTGATAGCGGTGGTTGTGGCCTCTCTTCCGGCTGACATGCTGTCTGACCGCGGTGGGTGTGGTCTCACAGCCGACTGACATGTTGTCTGACAGCTGTGGGTGTGGCCTCTCTTCCAGCTGACATGCTGTATGACCGCAATGGGTGTGGCCTCACGGTCGGTTGACATGTTTTCTGACCGCGGTGGGTGTGGCCTCACAGCCGGCTGACATGCTGTCTGACCGAGGCGGGTGTGGCCTCACGGCCGACTGATATGTTGTCTGACAGCGGTGGGTGTGGCCTCTCTTCCGGCTGACATGTTTTCTGACCGCAGTGGGTGTGGCCTCACGGTCGGTTGACATGCTGTCTGACCACGGTGGGTCTGGCCTCACTGCCGGCTGACATGCTGTCTGACCGCGGTGGGTGTGGCCTCACTGCCGGCTGACATGCTGCCTGACCGCGGTGGGTATGGCTGACATGCTGTCTGACCGCGGTGGGTGTGGCCTCACTGCCGGCTGACATGCTGCCTGACCGCGGTGGGTGTGGCTGACATGCTGTCTGACCGCGGTGGGTGTGGCCTCACTGCCGGCTGACATGCTGTCTGACTGCCTTGGGTGTGGCATCACTGCCGGCGGACATGCTGTCTGACCGCGGTGGGTGTGGCCTCACTGCCGGCTGAGATGCTGTCTGACCGCGGTGGGTGTGGCCTCACAGCCGGCTGAGATGCTGTCTGACCGCGGTGGGTGTGGCCTCACGGCCGGCTGACATGCTGCCTGACCGCGGTGGGTGTGGCCTCACTGCCGGCGGACATGCTGTCTGACCGCGGTGGGTGTGGCCCCACGGCGGGCTGACATGCTGTCTGACCGCGGAGGGTGTGGCCTCACAGCCGGCTGACTTGCTGCCTGACCGCGGTGGGCGTGGCCTCACAGCCGGCTGACATTCTGCCTGACCGCGGTGGGTGTGGCCTCACTGCCGGCTGACATGCTGTCTGAAAAAAAGGATTTTTCACATATCACATATTCTTTATCGGGAGGAAATTCTCCTCACTGCCGGCTGAGATGCTGTCTGACCGCGGTGGGTGTGGCCTCACGGTCGGTTGACATGTTGTCTGATAGCGGTGGTTGTGGCCTTTCTTCCGGCTGACATGCTGTCTGACCGCGGTGGGTGTGGTCTCACAGCCGACTGACATGTTGTCTGACAGCTGTGGGTGTGGCCTCTCTTCCAGCTGACATGCTGTATGACCGCAATGGGTGTGGCCTCACGGTCGGTTGACATGTTTTCTGACCGCGGTGGGTGTGGCCTCACAGCCGGCTGACATGCTGTCTGACCGAGGCGGGTGTGGCCTCACGGCCGACTGATATGTTGTCTGACAGCGGTGGGTGTGGCCTCTCTTCCGGCTGACATGTTTTCTGACCGCAGTGGGTGTGGCCTCACGGTCGGTTGACATGCTGTCTGACCGCGGTGGGTCTGGCCTCACTGCCGGCTGACATGCTGTCTGACCGCGGTGGGTGTGGCCTCACTGCCGGCTGACATGCTGCCTGACCGCGGTGGGTATGGCTGACATGCTGTCTGACCGCGGTGGGTGTGGCCTCACTGCCGGCTGACATGCTGCCTGACCGCGGTGGGTGTGGCTGACATGCTGTCTGACCGCGGTGGGTGTGGCCTCACTGCCGGCTGACATGCTGTCTGACCGCCTTGGGTGTGGCATCACTGCCGGCGGACATGCTGTCTGACCGCGGTGGGTGTGGCCTCACTGCCGGCTGAGATGCTGTCTGACCGCGGTGGGTGTGGCCTCACAGCCGGCTGAGATGCTGTCTGACCGCGGTGGGTGTGGCCTCACGGCCGGCTGACATGCTGCCTGACCGCGGTGGGTGTGGCCTCACTGCCGGCGGACATGCTGTCTGACCGCGGTGGGTGTGGCCTCACTGCCGGCTGACATGCTGTCTGACCGCGGTGGGTGTGGCCTCACTGCCGGCTGACATGCTGTCTGACCGCGGTGGGTGTGGCCTCACGGTCGGTTGACATGCTGTCTGACCGCGGTGGGTGTGGCCTCACGGCCGGTTGACATGCTGCCTGACCGTGGTGGGTGTGGTCTCACTGCCGGCTGGCATGCTGTCTGACCGCGGTGGGTGTGGCCTCACTGCCGGCTGAGATGCTGTCTGACCGCGGTGGGTGTGGCCTCACTGCCGGCTGACATGCTGTCTGACCGCGGTGGGTCTGGCCTCACTGCCGGCTGACATGCTGTCTGACCGCGGTGGGTGTGGCCTCACTGCCGGCTGACATGCTGCCTGACCGCGGTGGGTGTGGCTGACATGCTGTCTGACCGCGGTGGGTGTGGCCTCACGGCCGGCTGACATGCTGTCTGACCGCGGTGGGTGTGGCCTCACTGCCGGCTGACATGCTGCCTGACCGCGGTGGGTGTGGCTGACATGCTGTCTGACCGCGGTGGGTGTGGCCTCACTGCCGGCTGACATGCTGTCTGACCGCGGTGGGTGTGGTCTCACTGCCGGCTGACATGCTGTCTGACCGCTGTGGGTGTGGCCTCACGGTCGGTTGACATGCTGTCTGACCGCGGTGGCTGTGGCCTCACGGCTGGCTGACATGCTGTCTGACCGCGGTGGGTGTGGCCTCACAGCCGGCTGAGATGCTGTCTGACCGCGGTGGGTGTGGCCTCACGGCCGGCTGACATGCTGTCTGACCGCGGTGGGTGTGGCCTCACGGCCGGTTGACATGCTGCCTGACCGCGGTGGGTGTGGTCTCACTGCCGGCTGAGATGCTGTCTGACCGCGGTGGGTGTGGCCTCACGGCCGGTTGACATGCTGCCTGACCGTGGTGGGTGTGGCCTCACTGCCGGCTGAGATGCTGTCTGACCGCGGTGGGTGTGGTCTCACTGCCGGCTGAGATGCTGTCTGACCGCGGTGGGTGTGGCCTCACGGCCGGCTGAGATGCTGTCTGACCGCGGTGGGTGTGGTCTCACTGCCGGCTGAGATGCTGTCTGACCGCGGTGGGTGTGGCCTCACGGCCGGTTGACATGCTGCCTGACCGCGGTGGGTGTGGCCTCACTGCCGGCTGAGATGCTGTCTGACCGCGGTGGGTGTGGCCTCACAGCCGGCTGAGATGCTGTCTGACCGCGGTGGGTGTGGTCTCACTGCCGGCTGAGATGCTGTCTGACCGCGGTGGGTGTGGCCTCACGGCCGGTTGACATGCTGCCTGACCGCGGTGGGTGTGGTCTCACTGCCGGCTGAGATGCTGTCTGACCGCGGTGGGTGTGGCCTCACAGCCGGCTGAGATGCTGTCTGACCGCGGTGGGTGTGGTCTCACTGCCGGCTGAGATGCTGTCTGACCGCGGTGGGTGTGGCCTCACGGCCGGTTGACATGCTGCCTGACCGCGGTGGGTGTGGCCTCACTGCCGGCTGAGATGCTGTCTGACCGCGGTGGGTGTGGCCTACATGCCATCAAGACCAGCTGAATATTCAAAGCGCTGACCATAATACGGAATAAAGGCGTGACATGATACAGGAGCAGAATATTACGCCCCGCAGTATGTTGGACGGGTGGGATTGGGCTGATACTAAAATAAAAGCATACAATTTAGGACTGCAATCGCCAATCGCGTAATAAATAGACCCTGGCTGCAAGAAAGCGTGACTGCAAGACAACGTTGATCCAATCAAAGAGCGTTGCACTGTAAATCACCGATGTTGGTGATATCTAGCCATTGGTCGGCACATAGCTATTAGAGACATGTGTCTTACTTGTGAACTAGCTTAATGCAGCTGACCCCTGTATGACCATGCATTTGCATTTCATGATCCGACTCCCCGACACTGTATTGTACGCGCGCGTTATGATACGACACAGTGAGGCTACCAGACGCTAGGCGGCGTGTTAGAATGAGACAACTAATGCAGCCGCTCGGGGATTACTCTATCGACAGGGGGCGTGTCGGAATAAAAGTTCTTCTTGTCGGATACTCTCAGGTTGGCGTCATGGCTATTGAATCCGCCCGAATCAGTAATGTGACTCGCGACATGGCAGCACAGATGCCAGAAGGGTGATGACACCTGTCTTGGAATATACTATTATGTCGCAGTACAACAGGTTTTTGCACGTCGTACATACGCAAGAATCTACGCCATATCCTCAATTTCGTATTCATGCATAAGCTCGCAGCGTACCACATATTTTATTTAGACCATCATTAGATGGACGTTATGCAATACATGACTTCGCAATTATACGCCATCTTGAAAAAAGCGTTAATGGCGTAAGGAGTTGTGGGAAATATTTTGGTGTTATGTTGATTTTTCCATGGATAATACTATATTTCCAGGCTTGTTGGCAAGGCATGTATAAACTTACATGAACATGTCTAACCTACCTCCAGATAACGTAACTTGTCCGTTACATAGATGGCCATATTGCATGTTTAAGTGTCCACAATATACGTTGTCATGCGATGATGCCATATTGACATCTCGCAAAGACCAAACTAATACCCAGAATGCATTGCACATGCAGTGGCACCTCACGGTGGAACTATGATTTGCAGTCGTCCATGGCAGAAGCAGGAAGGATAGTGTATTTTCCTATCCTTGGAGGAAGTCTGCCGTTGCTCACGAGTTGCCCACGGGCCACGTGGCGGATCAAGCATAACGCAATCATCCAACATTAGGGATTCATCAACACAAAATATGTGACATGGTTGCATTATGACTATTTTGAAGAACATACTATCAAATCTATTGCTTTTGCATTTCGTCTGTCGACCCTCCACTGAGACATCACCACGACCCTCCACTGAGACATCACCACGACCCTCCACTGTGACATCACCACGACCCTCCACTGAGACATCACCACGACCCTCCACTGAGACATTACCACGAACCTCCACTGAGACATCCCCACGACCCTCCACTGAGACATCACCACGACCCTCCACTGAGACATTACCACGACCCTCCACTGAGACATCACTACGACCCTCCACTGAGACATCACCACGACCCTCCACTGAGACATCACCACGACCCTCCACTGAGACATCACCACCACCCTCCACTGAGACATCACTACGACCCTCCACTGAGACATCACCACGACCCTCCACTGAGACATCACCACGACCCTCCACTGAGACATCCCCACGACCCTCCACTGAGACATCACCACGACCCTCCACTGAGGCATCACCACGACCCTCCACTAAGACATCCCCACGACCCTCCACTGAGACATCACCACGACCCTCCACTGAGACATCACCACGACCCTCCACTGAGGCATCACCACGACCCTCCACTGAGACATCCCCACGACCCTCCACTGAGACATCACTACGACCCTCCACTGAGACATCACTACGACCCTCCACTGAGACATCACCACGACCCTCCACTGAGACATCACCACGACCCTCCACTGAGACATCACCACCACCCTCCACTGAGACATCACTACGACCCTCCACTGAGACATCACCACGACCCTCCACTGAGACATCACCACGACCCTCCACTGAGACATCACTACGACCCTCCACTGAGACATCACCACGACCCTCCACTGAGACATCACCACGACCCTCCACTGAGACATCACCACCACCCTCCACTGAGACATCACTACGACCCTCCACTGAGACATCACCACGACCCTCCACTGAGACATCACCACGACCCTCCACTGAGACATCCCCACGACCCTCCACTGAGACATCACCACGACCCTCCACTGAGGCATCACCACGACCCTCCACTAAGACATCCCCACGACCCTCCACTGAGACATCACCACCACCCTCCACTGAGACATCACCACGACCCTCCACTGAGGCATCACCACGACCCTTCACTGAGACATCCCCACGACCCTCCACTGAGACATCACTACGACCCTCCACTGAGACATCACTACGACCCTCCACTGAGACATCACCACGACCCTCCACTGAGACATCACCACGACCCTCCACTGAGACATCACCACCACCCTCCACTGAGACATCACTACGACCCTCCACTGAGACATCACCACGACCCTCCACTGAGACATCACCACGACCCTCCACTGAGACATCACCACGACCCGCCACTGAGACATCACCACGACCCTCCACTGAGACATCACCACGACCCTCCACTGAGACATCACCACGACCCTCCACTGAAACATCACCACGACACTCCACTGAGACATCACCACGACCCTCCACTGAGACATCACCACGACCCTCCACTGAGACATCACCACGACCCTCCACTGAGACATCACCACGACCCTCCACTGAGACATCACCACGACCCTCCACTGAGACATCACCACGACCCTCCACTGAAACATCACCACGACCCTCCACTGAGACATCACCACGATCCTCCACTGAGACATCCCCACGACCCTCCACTGAGACATCACCACGACCCTCCACTGAGACATCACCACGACCCTCCACTGAGACATCACCACGACCCTCCACTGAGACATCACCACGACACTCCACTGAGACATCACCACGACCCTCCACTGAGACATCACCACGACCCTCCACTGAGACATCACCACGACCCTCCACTGAAACATCACCACGACACTCCACTGAGACATCACCACGACCCTCCACTGAGACATCACCACGACCCTCCACTGAGACATCACCACGACCCTCCACTGAGACATCACCACGACCCTCCACTGAGACATCACCACGACCCTCCACTGAGACATCACCACGACCCTCCACTGAGACATCACCACGACCCTCCACTGAGACATCACCCCGACCCTCCACTGAGACATCACCACGACTCTCCACTGAGACATCACCACGACCCTCCACCTTGACATCACCACGACCCTCCACTGGGACATCACCCAGACCCTCCACTGAGACATTACCACGACCCTCCACTGAGACATCACCACGACCCTCCACTGAGACATCACCACGACCCTCCACTGAGACATCACCACGACCTTCCACTGAGACATCACCACGACCCTCCACTGAGACATCACCACGACCCTCCACTGAGACATCACCACGACCCTCCACTGAGACATCACCACGACCCTCCACTGAGACATCCCCACGACCCTCCACTGAGACATCACCACGACCCTCCACTGTGACATCACCACGACCCTCCACTGAGACATCACCACGACCCTCCACTGAGACATCACCACGACCCTCCACTGAGACATCACCACGACCCTCCACTGAGACATCACCACCACCCTCCACTGAGACATCACCACGACCCTCCACTGAGACATCACCACGACCCTCCACTGAGACATCACCACGACCCTCCACTGAGACATCACCACGACCCTCCACTGAGACATTACCACGACCCTCCACTGAGACATCACCACGACCCTCCACTGAGACATCACCACGACCCTCCACTGAGACATCACCACGACCCTCCACTGAGACATCCCCACGACCCTCCACTGAGACATCACCACGACCCGCCACTGAGACATCACCACGACCCTCCACTGAGACATCACCACGACCCTCCACTGAGACATCACCACGACCCTCTACTGAGACATCACCACGACCCTCTACTGTGACATCACCACGACCCTCCACTGAGACATCACCACGACCCTCCACTGAGACATCACCACGACCCTCCACTGAGACATCACCACGACCCTCCAATAGCTGAGACATCACCACGACTCTCCACTGAGACATCCCCACGACCCTCCACTGAGACATCACCACGACCCTCCACTGAGACATCACCACGACCCTCCACTGAGACATCACCACGACCCTCCACTGAGACATCACCACGACCCTCCACTGAGACATCACCACGACCCTCCACTGAGACATCACCACGACCCTCCACTGAGACATCACCACGACCCTCCACTGAGACATCCCCACGACCCTCCACTGAGACATCCCCACGACCCTCCACTGAGACATCACCACGACCCTCCACTGAGACATCACCACGACCCTCCACTGAGACATCACCACGACCCTCCACTGAGACATCCCCACGACCCTCCACTGAGACATCACCACGACCCTCCACTGAGACATCACCACGACCCTCCACTGAGACATCACCACGACCCTCCACTGAGACATCACCACGACCCTCCACTGAGACATCACCACGACCCCCCACTGAGACATCACCACGACCCTCCACTGAGACATCACCCCGACCCTCCACTGAGACATCACCCCGATCCTCCACTAAGACATCACCACGACCCTCCACTGAGACATCACCACGACCCTCCACTGAGACATCACCCCGACCCTCCACTGAGACATCACCCCGATCCTCCACTGAGACATCACCACGACCCTCCACTGAGACATCACCACGACCCTCCACTGAGACATCACCACGACCCTCCACTGAGACATCACCACGACCCTCCACTGAGACATCACCACGACCCTCCACTGAGACATTACCACGACCCTCCACTGAGACATCACCACGACCCTCCACTGAGACATCACCACGACCCTCCACTGAGACATCACCACGACCCTCCACTGAGACATCACCACGACCCTCCACTGAGACATCACCACGACCCTCCACTGAGACATTACCACGACCCTCCACTGAGACATCACCACGACCCTCCACTGAGACATCACCACGACCCTCCACTGAGACATCACCACGACCCTCCACTGAGACATCCCCACGACCCTCCACTGAGACATCACCACGACCCGCCACTGAGACATCACCACGACCCTCCACTGAGACATCACCACGACCCTCCACTGAGACATCACCACGACCCTCTACTGAGACATCACCACGACCCTCTACTGTGACATCACCACGACCCTCCACTGAGACATCACCACGACCCTCCACTGAGACATCACCACGACCCTCCACTGAGACATCACCACGACCCTCCAATAGCTGAGACATCACCACGACTCTCCACTGAGACATCCCCACGACCCTCCACTGAGACATCACCACGACCCTCCACTGAGACATCACCACGACCCTCCACTGAGACATCACCACGACCCTCCACTGAGACATCACCACGACCCTCCACTGAGACATCACCACGACCCTCCACTGAGACATCACCACGACCCTCCACTGAGACATCACCACGACCCTCCACTGAGACATCCCCACGACCCTCCACTGAGACATCCCCACGACCCTCCACTGAGACATCACCACGACCCTCCACTGAGACATCACCACGACCCTCCACTGAGACATCACCACGACCCTCCACTGAGACATCCCCACGACCCTCCACTGAGACATCACCACGACCCTCCACTGAGACATCACCACGACCCTCCACTGAGACATCACCACGACCCTCCACTGAGACATCACCACGACCCTCCACTGAGACATCACCACGACCCCCCACTGAGACATCACCACGACCCTCCACTGAGACATCACCCCGACCCTCCACTGAGACATCACCCCGATCCTCCACTAAGACATCACCACGACCCTCCACTGAGACATCACCACGACCCTCCACTGAGACATCACCCCGACCCTCCACTGAGACATCACCCCGATCCTCCACTGAGACATCACCACGACCCTCCACTGAGACATCACCACGACCCTCCACTGAGACATCACCACGACCCTCCACTGAGACATCACCACGACCCTCCACTGAGACATCACCACGACCCTCTACTGAGACATCACCACGACCCGCCACTGAGACATCACCACGACCCTCCACTGAGACATCACCACGACCCTCCACTGAGACATCACCACGACGCTCCACTGAGATATCACCACGACCCTCCACTGAGACATCACCCCGACCCTCCACTGAGACATCACCACGACCCTCCACTGAGACATCACCACGACCCTCCACTGAGACATCACCACGACCCTCCACTGAGACATCACCACGACCCTCCACTGAGACATCACCACGACCCTCCACTGAGACATCACCACGACCCTCCACTGAGACATCACCACGACCCTCCACTGAGACATCCCCACGACCCTCCACTGAGACATCACCACGACCCTCCACTGTGACATCACCACGACCCTCCACTGAGACATCACCACGACCCTCCACTGAGACATCACCACGACCCTCCACTGAGACATCACCACGACCCTCCACTGAGACATCACCACGACCCTCCACTGAGACATCACCACGACCCTCCACTGAGACATCACCACGACCCTCCACTGAGACATCACCACGACCCTCCACTGAGACATCACCACGACCCTCCACTGAGACATTACCACGACCCTCCACTGAGACATCACCACGACCCTCCACTGAGACATCACCACGACCCTCCACTGAGACATCACCACGACCCTCCACTGAGACATCCCCACGACCCTCCACTGAGACATCACCACGACCCGCCACTGAGACATCACCACGACCCTCCACTGAGACATCACCACGACCCTCCACTGAGACATCACCACGACCCTCTACTGAGACATCACCACGACCCTCTACTGTGACATCACCACGACCCTCCACTGAGACATCACCACGACCCTCCACTGAGACATCACCACGACCCTCCACTGAGACATCACCACGACCCTCCAATAGCTGAGACATCACCACGACTCTCCACTGAGACATCCCCACGACCCTCCACTGAGACATCACCACGACCCTCCACTGAGACATCACCACGACCCTCCACTGAGACATCACCACGACCCTCCACTGAGACATCACCACGACCCTCCACTGAGACATCACCACGACCCTCCACTGAGACATCACCACGACCCTCCACTGAGACATCACCACGACCCTCCACTGAGACATCCCCACGACCCTCCACTGAGACATCCCCACGACCCTCCACTGAGACATCACCACGACCCTCCACTGAGACATCACCACGACCCTCCACTGAGACATCACCACCACCCTCCACTGAGACATCCCCACGACCCTCCACTGAGACATCACCACGACCCTCCACTGAGACATCACCACGACCCTCCACTGAGACATCACCACGACCCTCCACTGAGACATCACCACGACCCTCCACTGAGACATCACCACGACCCCCCACTGAGACATCACCACGACCCTCCACTGAGACATCACCCCGACCCT
Source organism: Arenicola marina (assembly GCA_964019135.1). Classification (NCBI taxonomy): domain Eukaryota; kingdom Metazoa; phylum Annelida; class Polychaeta; family Arenicolidae; genus Arenicola; species Arenicola marina. Next base: position 30,979,421 of record OZ025251.1, on the reverse strand, counting down.
CCACTGAGACATCACCCCGATCCTCCACTAAGACATCACCACGACCCTCCACTGAGACATCACCACGACCCTCCACTGAGACATCACCCCGACCCTCCACTGAGACATCACCCCGATCCTCCACTGAGACATCACCACGACCCTCCACTGAGACATCACCACGACCCTCCACTGAGACATCACCACGACCCTCCACTGAGACATCACCACGACCCTCCACTGAGACATCACCACGACCCTCTACTGAGACATCACCACGACCCGCCACTGAGACATCACCACGACCCTCCACTGAGACATCACCACGACCCTCCACTGAGACATCACCACGACGCTCCACTGAGATATCACCACGACCCTCCACTGAGACATCACCCCGACCCTCCACTGAGACATCACCACGACCCTCCACTGAGACATCACCCCGATCCTCCACTGAGACATCACCCCGATCCTCCACTGAGACATCACCCCGACCCTCCACTGAGACATCACCACGACCCTCCACTGAGACATCACCACGACCCGCCACTGAGACATCACCACGACCCTCCACTGAGACATCACTACGACCCTCCACTGAGACATCCCTACGACCCTCCACTGAGACATCACCACGACCCTCCACTGAGACATCACCACGACCCTCCACTGAGACATCCCCTCGACCCTCCACTGAGACATTACAACGACCCTCCACTGAGACATCACCACGACCCTCCACTGAGACATCCCCTCGACCCTCCACTGAGACATCACCACGACCCTCCACTGAGACATCACCACGACCCTCCACTGAGACATCACCACGACGCTCCACTGAGACATCACCACGACCCTCCACTGAGACATCACCACGACGCTCCACTGAGATATCACCACGACCCGCCACTGAGACATCACCACGACCCTCCACTGAGACATCACCACGACCCTCCACTGAGACATCCCCACGACCCTCCACTGAGACATCACCACGACCCGCCACTGAGACATCACCACGACCCTCCACTGAGACATCACCACGACCCTCCACTGAGACATCACCACGACCCTCCACTGAGACATCCCCTCGACCCTCCACTGAGACATCACCACGACCCTCCACTGAGACATCACCACGACCCTCCACTGAGACATCACCACCACCCTCCACTGAGACATCACCACGACCCTCCACTGAGACATCACCACGACTCTCCACTGAGACATCACCACGACCCTCCACTGAGACATCACCCAGACCCTCCCCTGAGACATTACCACGACCCTCCACTGAGACATCACCACGACCCTCCACTGACACATTACAACGACCCTCCACTGAGACATCACCCAGACCCTCCACTGAGACATCACCACGACCCTCCACTGAGACATCACCACGACCCTCCACTGAGACATCACCACCACCCTCCACTGAGACATCACCACGACCCTCCACTGAGACATCACCACGACTCTCCACTGAGACATCACCACGACCCTCCACTGAGACATCACCCAGACCCTCCCCTGAGACATTACCACGACCCTCCACTGAGACATCACCACGACCCTCCACTGACACATTACAACGACCCTCCACTGAGACATCACCCAGACCCTCCACTGAGACATCACCACGACCCTCCACTGAGACATCACCCCGACCCTCCACTGAGACATTACAACGACCCTCCACTGAGACATCACCACGACCCTCCACTGAGACATCCCCTCGACCCTCCACTGAGACATCACCACGACCCTCCACTGAGACATCACCACGACCCTCCACTGAGACATCACCACCACCCTCCACTGAGACATCACCACGACCCTCCACTGAGACATCACCACGACTCTCCACTGAGACATCACCACGACCCTCCACTGAGACATCACCCAGACCCACCCCTGAGACATTACCACGACCCTCCACTGAGACATCACCACGACCCTCCACTGACACATTACTACGACCCTCCACTGAGACATCACCCAGACCCTCCACTGAGACATCACCACGACCCTCCACTGAGACATCACCACGACCCTCCACTGAGACATCACCACCACCCTCCACTGAGACATCACCACGACCCTCCACTGAGACATCACCACGACTCTCCACTGAGACATCACCACGACCCTCCACTGAGACATCACCCAGACCCTCCCCTGAGACATTACCACGACCCTCCACTGAGACATCACCACGACCCTCCACTGACACATTACAACGACCCTCCACTGAGACATCACCCAGACCCTCCACTGAGACATCACCACGACCCTCCACTGAGACATCACCCCGACCCTCCACTGAGACATCACCACGACCCTCCACTGAGACATTACCACGACCCTCCACTGAGACATCACCACGACCCTCCACTGAGACATCACCACGACCCTCCACTGAGACATCCCCACGACCCTCCACTGAGACATCACCACGACCCTCCCCTGAGACATCACCACGACCCTCCACTGAGACATGACCACGACCCGCCACTGAGACATCACCACGACCCTCCACTGAGACATCACCACGACCCTCCACTGAGACATCACCACGACCCTCCACTGAGACATCACCACGACCCTCCACTGAGACATCACCACGACCCTCCACTGAGATATCACCACGACCTTCTACTGAGATATCACCACGACCTTCTACTGAGACATCACCACGACCTTCCACTGAGACATCACCACGACCCTCCACTGAGACATTACCACGACCCTCCACTGAGATATCACCACGACCTTCTACTGAGATATCACCACGACCTTCTACTGAGACATCACCACGACCTTCCACTGAGACATCACCACGACCCTCCACTGAGACATCACCACGACCCTCCACTGAGACATCACCACGACCCTCCATTGAGACATCCCCACGACCCTCCACTGAGACATCACCACGACCCTCCACTGAGACATCCCCACGACCCTCCACTGAGACATCACCACGACCCTCCACTGAAACATCACCACGACCCTCCACTGAGACATCCCCACGACCCTCCACTGAGACATCACCACGACCCTCCACTGAGACATCACCACGACCCTCCACTGACACATCACCACGACCCTCCACTGAGACATCACCACGACCCTCCACTGAGACATCCCCACGACCCTCCACTGAGACATCACCACGACCCTCCACTGAGACATCACCACGACCCCCCACTGAGACATCACCACGACCCTCCACTGAGACATCACCACGACCCTCCACTGAGACATCACCACGACCCTCCACTGAGACATCACCACGACCCTCCACTGAGACATTACAACGACCCTCCACTGAGACATCACCACGACCCTCCACTGAGACATCACCCCGACCCTCCACTAAGACATCACCACGACCCTCCACTGAGACATCACCACGACCCTCCACTGAGACATCACCACGACCCACCACTGAGACATCACCACGACCCTCCACTGAGACATCACCCCGATCCTCCACTGAGACATCACCCCGACCCTCCACTGAGACATCACCACGACCCTCCACTGAGACATCACCACGACCCTTCACTGAGACATCACCACGACCCTCCACTGAGACATCACATCGACCCTCCACTGAGACATCACCACGACCCTCCACTGAGACATCACCACGGCCCTCCACTGAGACATCACCACGACCCTCCACTGAGACATCCCCACGACCCTCCACTGAGACATCACCACGACCCTCCACTGAGACATCACCACGACCCTCCACTGAGACATCACCACGACCCTCCACTGAGACATCACCACGACCCTCCACTGAGACATCTCCACGACCCTCCACTGAGACATCCCCACGACCCTCCACTGAGACATCACCACGACCCTCCACTTAGACATCACCACGACCCTCCACTGAGACATCACCACGACCCTCCACTGAGACATCACCACGACCCTCCACTGAGACATCCCCACGACCCTCCACTGAGACATCACCACGACCTTCCACTGAGACATCGCCACGACCCTCCACTGAGACATCACCACGACCCTCCACTGAGACATCACCACGACCCTCCACTGAGACATCACCACGACCCTCCACTGAGACATCACCACGACCCTCCACTGAGACATCCCCACGACCCTCCACTGAGACATCACCACGACCCTCCACTGAGACATCACCACGACCCTCCACTGAGACATCACCACGACCCCTCACTGAGACATCACCACGACCCTCCACTGAGACATCACCACGACCCTCCACTGAGACATCACCACGACCCTCCACTGAGACATCACCACGACCCTCCACTGAGACATCACCACGACCCTCCACTGAGACATCACCACGACCCTCCACTGAGACATCACCACGACCCTCCAGTGATATATCACAACCACCCTCCTTTAGCTGAGACATCACCACGACCCTCAACTGAGACATCACCACGACCCTCCACTGAGACATCACCACGACCCTCCACTGAGACATCACCACGACCCTCCACTGAGACATCACCATGACCCTCCACTGAGACATCACCACGACCCTCTACTGAGACATCACCACGACCCGCCACTGAGACATCACCACGACCCTCCACTGAGACATCACCACGACCCTCCACCTTGACATCACCACGACCCTCCACTGAGACATCAGCACGGCCCTCCACTGAGACATCACCACGACCCTCCACTGAGACATCACCACGACCCTCCACTGAGACATCACCACGACCCTCCACCTTGACATCACCACGACCCTCCACTGAGACATCAGCACGGCCCTCCACTGAGACATCACCACGACCCTCCACTGAGACATCACCACGACCCTCCACTGAGACATCACCACGACCCTCCACTGAGACATCACCACGACCCTCCACTGAGACATCACCACGACCCTCCACGGAGACATCACCACGACCCTCCACTGAGACATCACCACGACCCTCCACTAAGACATCACAACGACCCTCCACTGAGACATCACCACGACCCTCCACTGAGACATCACCACGACCCTCCACTGAGACATCACCACGACCCTCCACTGAGACATCACCACGACCCTCCACTGAGACATTACAACGACCCTCCACTGAGACATCACCACGACCCTCCACCTTGACATCACCACGACCCTCCACTGAGACATCACCACGACCCTCCACTGAGACATCGCCACGACCCTCCATTGAGACATCCCCACGACCCTCCACTGAGACATCACCACGACCCTCCACTGAGACATCCCCACGACCCTCCACTGAGACATCACCACGACCCTCCACTGAAACATCACCACGACCCTCCACTGAGACATCCCCACGACCCTCCACTGAGACATCACCTCGACCCTCCACTGAGACATCCCCACGACCCTCCACTGAGACATCACCACGACCCTCCACTGAGACATCCCCACGACCCTCCACTGAGACATCACCACGACCCTCCACTGAGACATCCCCACGACCCTCCACTGAGACATCACCACGACCCTCCACTGAGGCATCACCACGACCCTCCACTGAGACATCACCACGACCCTCCACTGAGACATCACCACGACCCTCCAGTGAGATATCACCACGTCCTTCTACTGAGACATCGCCACGACCCTCCACTGAGACATCACCACGACCCTCAACTGAGACATCACCTTGACCCTCCATTGAGACATCACCACCACCCTCCACTGAGACATCACCACGACCCTCCACTGAGACATCACCACGACCCTCCACTGAGACATCACCACGACCCTCCACTGAGACATCACCACGACCCTCCACCGAGACATCACCACGACCCTCCACTGAGACATCCCCACGACCCTCCACTGAGACATCACCACGACCCTCCACTGAGACATCCCCACGATCCTCCACTGAGACATCACCACGACCCTCCACTGAGACATCACCACGACCCTCCACTGAGACATCCCCACGACCCTCCACTGAGACATCCCCACGACCCTCCACTGAGACATCACCACGATCCTCCACTGAGACATCACCACGACCCTCCACTGAGACATCACCACGACCCTCCACTGAGACATCACCACGACCCTCCACTGAGACATCACCACGACCCTCCACTGAGACATCACCACGACCCTCCACTGAGACATCACCACGACCCTCCACTGAGACATCACCACGACCCTCCACTGAGACATTACCACGACCCTCCACTGAGACATCACCACGACCCTCCACTGAGACATCACCACGACCCTCCACTGAGACATCCCCACGACCCTCCACTGAGACATCACCACGACCCTCCACTGAGACATCCCTACGACCCTCCACTGAGACATCACCACGACCCTCCACTGAGACATCACCACGACCCTCCACTGAGACATCCCCACGACCCACCACTGAGACATCACCACGACCCTCCACTGAGACATCCCCACGATCCTCCACTGAGACATCACCACGACCCTCCACTGAGACATCACCACGACCCTCCACTGAGACATCCCCACGACCCTCCACTGAGACATCCCCACGACCCTCCACTGAGACATCCCCACGACCCTCCACTGAGACATTACAACGACCCTTCACTGAGACATCCCCACGACCCTCCACTGAGACATCACCACGACCCTCCACTGAGACATCACCACGACCTTCCACTGAGACATTACAGCGACCCTCCACCGATACATCACCACGACCCTCAACTGAGATATAACCACGACCCTCCACTGAGACATCGCCACGACCCTCCACTGAGACATCACCACGACCCTCCACTGAGGCATAACCACGACTGCCCCTTAGCTGAGACATAACCAAAAATCTCCATTGGATGACTAAACCCACAGGCATGAAGTGTGCTTCATCAAGCCGGTAATGTGTTATTTGTTCAGCCTGCTGCATCTTAGCGACGTAGACGCCATTAACATGAATAAGTCACTCAATAAGAAGACACTTTAAGTGGCATGGCCCTGACAACTGCAACCCTCTATGACAACCCATAGTAATATCCATACGCACCCCCCCCCCCCCCGCCCCAATACCACCCCCCAAGCAATAATCACCCCCACACCCACCGGGCTTCAATCCATCCGCATCCGTATTTACCCAGCATGCCAGCGAAGCGAATCGACGGGATGCCGACCCTCGACGCCTTGACCTCGGCCGTGACCTTGGGAAGGTGGCACACCAGGCGGCGCTTTGTACAACCCCCGGAGGAGCCCTCGCAGACACGTGTCCGGGGCGGGTGGTCGCCAGGGCCGTCTCCACCGGCAGGCGCCATCCGTGATGCGAAAGAAAAAGGAATACCCCCCCCCCCCTCCACCACACACACACCTCCTTCCAACCCCACTCTCACAACATCAACAAACAACAAACTTGAAGTCCCGCGAGGATAATAGAGCATCGATCTCCCACATAGGGGGCAGTGGGTGCGCTGTAGCGGGATCCACGCACAACTGAAATGATGCGACATCATTTGGAACATTATCTTGCAAACGGAAGTGGCTGTGACTGATGAGCTTCCGGTTTGCAGGCGTTGCATCTGTCCATGTCAGGCACTGTTGCAGTGATTATAAGGTTATGAGGGGTTAAACTCGTAAACATTGGAGTGCTAACCCACAAAAACCTGGCATTTCCAGCATGTGTAGTCTATGCGTGGGCGTCTGGCTTATCTCTTAGCTTCACTTCTGCCCGGCGGAGGCGAGTGCTTCCTAGAAGACGGAAGGTGGACGGTGCATTGCTCGCGCTAAAGATGGCGGACGGAGATTGAAGCGGTGGTTCGTTGTTGTTCTTGCCACACATTATCGCCCAACACGAACTGACCAAAAGTCTGTTCAACTACTTGTCCCGACCTACATTGTTCAGTATGTGGGCTGTGGCCTGTGTGTGTCGCTACCTGACAGATGACAATAACATACACATCTCAATAACGTATTGAACACTCTTTTACATACACTAGTGCGTGTCCCTACTCATCCCACCAACGTATTCTTTGATCTTAACACGTGTTCGATTTACTTAAAACCGAGTTTCAACGGTTTGCTTACTTACAGGCGAACGGATAATTCCATTTGTTTACAGTTTCAGCATGTATTTTGGCAATGGACATGATTGTGCTTATGAAGTTATGCCAGCATAAATATGCCTTTTTTTTTTATTTTCTACCTTTGATTGGACTGCCCGTTAAAAAAATTACTCTCATACTTTTGTCCAGAAATCTCTATTCATTACATTTATGATTAACTATTGTGTGTGTGTTGATCAAACTGACAGTGCCGCGGAACCAAAACCGTCAAACCAGCTCTCTCGATAGTTTCACGGTTTCGAGCAAACCGGTTTCGGTTCTTCTCCTGTAGAACAGTCAGTTCGGCAAACCGGTTTTGGTTTTATGTATATTGAACACGGCCTTAGTATAGGAATCAATATTAGTTGTTTATTAATCATTGAAACAGTTGTGAAAGTGTTTGTATCCGTTGCTGAGAGGTGATTCAATCGTGCAAATCATTGGATATTAAAAGGATATGATATGCAGTGATGTTGCAATCGAGTTTACAACAAGGAACACCACGTGAAGTGCGTTGTTGATGGATAGGATATGCTTTGCCAAATCAGTTTTGTGGGATTCACAAAAAGAAAAATAATGTCTTGTGTGATTACTGAAGGATATAAAGAAATATCGGTATGTATTTTTTACATAAGAATTACACATGGTCTCAATTTTAGTTCCTAAAATTGGATTTCGTGGTCTACGCTTGTTTTGAAGAGGAATGTGTATCTGCGTTTCCCAGAGCATTCCATCATGCGTCAAGCTTCCAGCTTATCATCCATTGTCTTTGTGACATGTTTCAGAGAAGCTCACTTGTTGCTCATGATTGGCTTGGGCTGCGATTGTCGATTTCGTGACATTGAAGGAAGATTGTTCAACTGGAATATAGTTTAGCCTCGTTGAGTCAATCTCCATTTATCAGCTCGCTAAAACAGTACATTCCTTGATACCTTAGCAATTGGAAGTTACGGCTCTTGCGGTCATGAAATGCATCAAATTCATCAGCGTCGGTGCCTTTCCGCGCACAATGAATAGACCGATCCATACTCCGACATTAAGCCTCGCCAAAGCTTGAATCCTTTCTCGTTAATCGTGAGTATCAAATTGACAATCAGCTGATGGTAGATACAAAGAAAATGACCTGCTGCTTTGTTTGTCCGACTCGTCTTCCGCCACATAATGATAGCAACAGTGACGTCAATGAATGATTACCAGACTGGATCGGTCTATTTTTGTCATGATGGATTCGTCTTTGATGTCAAGTTGGTGCGAACATAGGCTGACTAAGGTCGGAGAAAATCTTGTGATAACCAAGTGAAATACGTGTAAAACGCTCTCCAGACTCATGTGATACTTTCCTTTGCCAACTGTACAGAAGTGTCGAACCCAAATACGATGGTGTATAATTGTCACATTCTATTGTCCGTGACTGGGTATGGAAATAATGTTCGCTTCTTGTATGTTTCACGTTTTCCACTCGCACCATAATAAACAACTTGTATAAAGAAGTTAATTCTTGCCAATTAACCGGACCAATCTTGTATCACCCAACTTCTTAAATATTTGTTTGTGCATATGTAGGAATTTTCTCACGAAAAGAGGTTTACTTTTTTAATATTGTATTTGATTACAAAACCACTTTGAGGCTCTTAAATACTGTATTACCAGTATGAATGTAAATCGTGGCTTTTTTTGTTGGTGAGGACATGATAAAATGGGGGATATTCGCTGCTTCTCATCCTATTGTTGAATTCCCTGTACATAGTACAATGATGCACTCTGGCCGAGCAATTCAGAGACCCGTTGAGGGCAGAGCGTAAAAGACAGAGCATAGAACGTAGAGGGCAGAGCGTAGAACGTAGAGGGCAGAGCGTAGAACGTAGAGGGCAGGGGGTAGATCGTATAGGGCAGAGCGTAGGACATAGAGGGCAGAGCGTAGAGCTTAGAGGGCAGATCGTAGAACGTAGAGTGCAGAGCGTAGAGCTTAGAGGGCAGGGTGCAGAACGTAGAGGGCAGAGGGCAGAGCGTAGAGCCTACAGGGCAGAGCATAGAGCAAAAAGGGCAGAACGTTGCACGTGTTACGCATGGGTGATTCCGTCACCAGATAGCACTACTGTTCCATGTGGTTTATACGGAATTCGGGACCGAATTGCAAGTTATAATTATTCAACACTGCTGAGATATGTGACTTTTTGGGGTCTATATTCCAAATTAACGCACGCGAAATGGTTTACCGTAGTACATAGGGTGTGTGAGTAATACGTGAGCTATGCTGACACAATGTCTCCCCCGGACCTGGAAGAGCGACCCAGCATTGAGTGCATTAATATATATAGAAGAACGTGGCGAACGCCGATTACGCAAATTTTATTCTATCGCACCGTTTTTGAGACGTCACAATCACTTTGGGTGTAGTAGCAGCAACAACAGCCACAGTAGTCGAGAGGGCATTGGTATAACAGTAACACTACCATCAGTAATCACGGCGGCAAGACACATTGGATACTCCATGTTGGAGATCGACATTCATTTCACAAATCAATAAATCGCTATATAGAACCGTTGTTGCTCGTGCAGTACAAGACAATACGTAAATGTTCCAATCATTATACGAAACAATAATAATATACTTGGCGATTCATGTAGTAGCTCTGTCCATTATTTTCAGTGATAAGTTGAATGGAAAGCAGTGGCCATTGATTACAATATCTGCAGTATAAACGCCCCAAATCTCTATCGCGCTAAAGGTTAACTGGATTGTAAATGTGACCCAGATACAGAAACAACAGCGGTGGATTTCACGAACCCAGTTTAGCCGACAACGGGACTTAGTCGGCTAAAGTTACCATGTAAAGTAAGGGCGATTTGAGTCGACTAAGCCCTGTAGGCTCCTAAACTATGTACGCCAAATAGGCCACAGTTCAGTGATCATAGTAACCCATCCGTCGTGGAACCCGGTCACCATGCAAAACCATAAATATGTCTGAAGAATTATGGGCACGAAAAGAAAGGCTGACGCACATTTCTGGCAACTTTGGTTGCGCAAAAGTTGTGGTTTCTCTCAGTTGGGTATTTTCTTCTTCTTTTGATTATTTCATAATTCTTGTTGATGTTTGCGAGTTTCGTTATCCGATCAACAGAGTACGCCACTGAACATCACGGTTTGATAATTCGACCTCGTCAACGTCATGCATGTCGCAAGTTATCACTGCTGACAAAACAGTGGTCCATAATGAATGTGTGATTAATTACTCTACATCTATTATTCTGTACATCAATAAACCGACATTGTGCCCAAACAATGCTGCTTCCATTAAGCTGCTGTGTCATAAATAACAAAAATATATAAATAGTCTGCAGGGACTCCGTTTGGCCCACATATTCCGCACTCACCTCACACAAGTTTGTAGGCGAAATATATGTATATAGATCTATATACATATCCACTACGCAGTATGTCTTCATTTCAGTGTACTCCACGTTCGCCATGCATCACGTGACTCCATTGAGGCGTAACACTCCAGAAACAGGTGGCTTCCTGGTGACTCTCCATTCTGCACCGGGGACTGTGACTGGGGCCGGTGCACCCACAAAGGCGGCTCCCCCGGGCACCATTGTAACGTAACTTCCCCTAATTCAGAGATTCCTCCCGAACGCCATAGCATACAGTAACACACGGTTGGTCACGTGACCATCCTGTGTGGGTGCCGACTCATTGCAAGAAGAAAAGAAAAGACTTTATTAAATCCGACTCCGTCTTTCTTCGCGCCGAGCGATAATTGACGTTTCCGCGTTGATTTGTATACATACCTGTGATCCGAATATTAAGTTTGGCAAGCAATACAAGGCACCGGGAGATAACACTATTAACGTGTAATATGATGCTGAATAACCACCGTTATATATATATATTTATATATATATTTATATATATATATGCGCATGCGCGCACACACACATGCATATGCGCACTCGTCGTAACAAAGCGTCTCGTTGACGCCAATAAACTACGTTTTCGTTGTTTAGCCAATCACAGTTTACACAGGCACATTGGCCTTCTCGGTCGCCTGGCGCGTGATTAAAGTCTCGCGCGCGCTCAACTCAGTCTCGTAGCGACCGCATCCGTTGACCTTGACATTGAGCAGTTTCCGCTTCGACTCGGAGCTGTTACGTAGGCTTGCGGTTGATGAGTCGTGCCTGGTCTGGGGGCTGGTTCGCCGGTTGTCTACCTGGCTGTCGTGCCTCAGGTAGGCGCGGTAGGTGGACTCTCGCGACAACAGGTCCTGCTTGAGGCAGGGCAGCTCCTGACAGCACGGGAACCACAAGCGACACAATCGCTTTAAGTCCATCTAAAAGGAAGAAAACAAGACATTTGTCACCTTCTGACATTACGGAAAACACAAGTGACACAACCGCTTAAGTCCATCTAAAGGAATAAATAACGGGGAATTTGTTAGCTACATACCCGCGAGATATCGTTCAGCATGTCAGGAGAAGACCACCCCAGAATACGGTAGAAATAAAAATGGACTCTTCCACGCTCACGCCCCTAGCAATCCGTTGTTTATTGAAGTAAACCGATCAGAGGCCAGTTGTTGACTGGCAACACCAACTGTGCGTAAACCAATGGACCCACGATGCCGACGAAGTTTCCTGATCCTCCCCACATACTAGCTCAATTATAATCAAATATTAACTTATAAACACTACGCAATGAACTATTATGTTGATCAGTATAGTATGGTATGTACTGGCAAACACTCTTACATTTTCACTCTTTTGGTATATTTTAGTTATTTTATTAAAGATGCATAGTACCAAGATTCTTAAAATATCAAACTTATAAATGTTATTGAAGACATATCTTTGAGCTGGCGGAGATTCCCGAACCTTCTCTGGCTAAACGATAGGAGCCATTGAGCTCAATCTATATTTAGTGCGTGGTAACTCCGCCTTCGCACAGGGCCATATCTTCAGCCTACGTACATGGTGATTTATTCCACCAATGTGTGAGGCATTTGGTTACGCCAACCCATAACCGGGTCACTTGATTCGCTCAAGTTTATTGGCGATGCGTTCCGCCAATTAATGGCGAAAAATTTTCAGCCAGTTAGTGTTCGGCCACTTTGTTTTACGGATTAATCTTGACGAGTTGTATGTCATATGGTGTTTTTCTTACTTGGCAATAATTTGCCCCATCCGATGCCATACACTGTTTTCTGGTTTATTGCAAGGGCGCATTAATTCATAGCAATATACATAATAAATATAAATAAATAGATATTTAATGTGTTTTCCATTATTTAAAACTAGGCAATAAATAAATTGTTAATATATACGCCCCAGTAAAGCTGTCTCACACGAGACTCCGACATAAATGGTCTGCCCGATGAGGTACGGTGGAATCTATAAATCTGGGGTCATGTTCTAACATGAGTCACAGCTTCTTTATGGGCCCCCCAATCTGTTATCTCATCGTGTCAGGTTTCAGCGCACGGTGCTTGACACGGGTGCACATAAGGGTGGCAAGAAACAGCATGTAATAATTGTACGTGCATAGATTGCAAAACAAATAAGGACCGCATTTTGACGATACATTGGCGGACAGCCTTCAAAATTGATGTTTTTGTTTTGTGGATTATTTATCACCCGTTGTTTATGAAATAGATGACTTCGGAAACATCCGCCATCTTTGACTGAGACACAGATTCCTGGGAAATATTTATTACCATTTACGATGTCGTCCACAGTTCGGCAAATGGGTAGCGTTCCGTTTAAAGCTCATAACGCCCGTGCTAATATGTTCCTTCTTGATGCTTACTTTTATTGTATACGCCATTGAACGTTTCGCGTATGACACAGAGCACAGAGATCAGTAATAGCGCAGCATTATCCAATGAGTCTCACCCTGAAGCTGTCGTTGAGGAAACCATAGATGATGGGGTTGACGAAGCTGTTGGACATGGCCAGCCAGTGGACGCTGCAGTAGACGGCCGTGAAGAGGTTCTCCTCCGCGGCGCTCGCGTAGTTGGTCAGCTCGGGGTTGAGGTCCAGGACCAGGAAAAACATGTGCAGGGGCATCCAGCAGATTCCAAACAGCACCACCACCACAACCAGCATCTTAATCACCTGCGGGGGAAGAAATAAAGTTGTTACATAGGCTGATTATTGTGCACATGACGGCTAAATTGGGCCAAGCAATTTCCTGGGGACGATGACAGAGCCGTTGCTTGAAACTTGCCCCAGAAGCAACAGCCAGGGTTCGTATCCACTTTCTGTTGATCTGCAGCTCAGCTTTTTTCCCAACGGAAAAGAAAAGTAGTGAAAAAAAAACGTATTTATACGGCACACAACGGCGTGTAAATGGTAAGGTAAATGCCAAGACTATAGCGTCGCTCGAGTTGTTGTTGAGCATATGAAGCCTGAGCGTGTAACTATAGTGTAATGGAAATAGAGACAGCGCAACAGTAATCGTTTAAGCCAGTTAGTGACGCTCAACAAAAACTCTGCATAACATCAACCGGATATGTCTTCTCTCATAATCCCCATGTGGTTCCAAGGGGAGGAGAAGCAGTTTTGCACACACGCTCGTGGGAGCCAGGAGAGGGATACATTGCTGTGATCCTTCCTTCTCTTGCTTGTGCTAATATGAAGCTTTCAGCCCTGCAGTAATGAGCTAAGTTTGCAAGCAGTTTGGCCAAACGCACACATGATCATTAAATTTACTATTTATGAAGCTGGTAAAGATCTGATGAAAAAAAAAAGTAGCAAATCACGGAGATGAAGCACGTAGATGAAAAAAAGCTACATTTTGGCCCAGTTTTATCGTCGACGCTGGCGGTGATCGATAATCTGTGTTAGCCGCCATGTGTTTACATGGAATCCGAGGGGGATAGAGGTGTGTGCATGAGGGTGTCGGGTGAGGGTGGCGTGGTGGGTGTAGGAGGAGGAGGTAGGGATTGGGGGGGGGGGGGGGGTCGTAAACGTCGCCCGTCTGCCAAGTGTTCGTGTTCCGCCATTGCCCTGAAGTACCATATCCCGGATCCCGAAATAACCCTCAGCCAAAAGAGGCCTCACGTCTCACTGCCAAATCATTCTCCCCGCCCACCTTTCGCCGCTTGGTGGCGCCCTTGATGATCGCGTGCGGCGACTTACAACTGCCGCTGACATTGGATTAAACTGATTGGCCCTCTTCGCCGCACGATACATACCCTGTTCCCGGGTCATTTATTAACGGCTAATAATGTCACCTTAGCAGCCGTCCCAGCCCTACGCAAAATTCTACCCTTTTTTTTTGGCCGCCCCGAAGGTTAGAATAGTCATGAAAGATGCAACAAAAGCGAGATTTAGAAGACAGGTGCCTGGTAGCGGCGGGCAGCCAAAGCCGTGGGGGACGTGCTTACTATTTGATGAGGCTCTGAGGGAGTAAATCCATGGAAATGGTGAATAGTCAACGATCCATTCCGATCTATGAGCAACTGGCTTTGCTCTTCAGGGTAGTTGACGAACAAAACGTTGCTTTCCAGTGGGTCGAAGCGGGACAAAGACCGACTCACCTCACCCCCCCCCCCCACCTCTACCTGGTTGCGAAAGAAGGTTTTGACCAGCGGCTACTTAGCATTTGGCGCCATAGAGTTCATTCTGGGATAGGTTTGACATAAGTTTTTTTTCACATCTCTGATGGATGATAATATTTGCTTCCACAGACTGACGGGAAACCCAGTCTATGTACTCAGAGCAAGCGTTCAGATCTCCCGACTGCATCCGTCTTCTTCGGGCTTACAACCACCCACACCCCAACACCTTCCCTCCTACCCAGCCTTGTTTGACCTGCCCGCACTATCCTCCGCCATGACCGACAAGCGTCCCTCTCCGCCCCCCCCCCCCCACCGCCTCCCCCCTCCCCTCTCTTCCTCCCTCAGCGCCCCTGACCGTCATCCCAGACCGCGACAGCGTCACCCCAGCTAGACAGATGTTGAACAGGTACAGACCTAGGCACATAAGAAATGATAACTGTCAACTAACCTGAATAGAGTGGAAATTTAAAAACAATTTCTCTCTAGCGCATACAATTGTACCATTTAATTCCTTTAACGCGTGAGTTATGTGGAGGGAATCGATCTTAACCAGTAAAACAGTCAGCCAGAGGCAATTCTTCGACGTCAGCGATCTCCGCCAGTCTAGCCCCTTTGTGTCCCAGCACCCTCCCCTCCACCCCCCCCCCCTCCCCCCGCCACGTGGTCCTCGTGCCTACCAGGTACTGGTGGATGATGATGGGCGGTGCCGCCATCTGGCGGCCAGCCGGGGCCACAACCCTCATCTAAAGGGACGCCAATTATACGCTTACGGTGTTCTACGGCCGGCCGATGTCATCAAAACAGTGTCAATAGCAATCCAATCGTTGCAGTCGCCCTGACGTCAATTTCCTTCCCGGGCGCGCTTACCAGATTACATTAAAACCTCCGCTGACGTCACTCCAAGTCAACGGATCCTCTTATTGCACCCCTGCACCAAAGTAGTCCCGCCATGTTCAACAGATTAGCGCCTTATCACACCGACCGCATGGCCGACCCCCCGCGAAAGCAAGTGGTGCGTTAGTCAAATAATGCCCGAGCGCGTCAGCCACCACGATGGAGGTGAGACCTCTCGGCGGACTCACCATTAAAACACTTAGGAGGTATTATGGCATGGATCAAGGAATTATGGCACTCCCGAAAAAAAAATTAATAAATGAATATCTCCAGAGGCCTAAGCTGATTATCCGACCCGCTGATCCGACCGGTATGTACCATAAAAACAAAACGGGAGACCCTCATGGAGAAATATTTTCCCGTATTGATGCGCTAAGAGTGGGTGCATAGATGAGGGGCGGGGTGAAGGGGTGTGGTGGCGGAGAGGTGCCAAGAAGTCCACCAGCACAATGGCGGCTATTTTGGCTTATTAAAATTTACAGCCGGCTGTCTTGTGGGACAGCGGTTAACGCCTAGTCGTGGAGTAATTGAGATTAACGGTTAATGCATCACAGATTTTTAAAACAAGGTAGTAAAACCAAATAGACGTCTTTCTTAGGTACAAATCCTTTAAATCTTTAAGTATGGATATTACGGTGGGCGTTTGATAGAAGGCTTTTGCATGTGAGAAGCTGAGTGCATTGGCTGGCTGTGTTCCTTTCAACCCAAGAAAACTAGTGACTATCTAACCATGAATAATCTATTATCGTATGGCCATATCAAAGGCACGCTGCGAACCTTTGATATGGCAGTGCCACTCATCCGTTTTGTCCAGTAGAAGTCCCGGGTGGACATGCTAAGCAGCTGAGCATTAAAGTAGTCACCCAGCAAACGGACGATACATTATCTCTTAATGTTCTATCGGTTATTATGTGACGGTGGTGGGAGGGGGGGGGGGGTACTTGGGGTGGGCGGCAACGGGGAGACTACTGAGAGTCAGTCAACCATTTATACCACGTAAAATGAAGACATTAATTGGAATCGGTGGGTGGATGTGGATGTGATGGCATTAAAACTATATTAATCCCGATATGGCCAGCATGGGGTCATTCGGGTGCAGTTTGAATGTCTACTTTCTTAAATGTCTTTCTCAGTGAATATTTCTGCTCATCTGAGTTGTTACATTAAAGCAACGTCACCTTCATCATTTGTTTTGGTCTTTAACACAACGCCACCTTCTTCCTCTGTTATGACCATTAAAGCAACGCCACCTTCTTCACCTGTTTTGGTCATTAAAACAAACGTCACCTTCATCCTCTCTTGATCTTTAAAACAACGCCACCTTCTTCCTCTGTTATGATCATTAAATAAACGTCGCTGTCATCTGCTTTGATCATTAAAAAAACTTTCTTCATCCGTTTTGATAATCAAAACAAAACGTCGCTTTCTTCGTCTTCAATTGCTCAGACTGTCATATTAACGCTTCTCTTTCTCATAACGCTGCTTTTGAAAAAAACTCGAATTGTAACAGATATGTGATCCTCTTTACTCGATCACGTTTCTTGCTTGTCTATGGTTATTTTAACGAAAACGGTAGTGGTATCTTGTTATGCCCATCTATTTTGCCTCAGCCCTATTCAAAGCGGAATATTCGACCACACGTTTAAGGTCAGGTTGGTCTTTTGGATTGGTCACGTTGCTTCCATCGTGCGGAATAACACGTGACTCATTCTCATCGCAACGCGGGCATGTCCCCCATTGCACTTGCCTGACAGCGTCAACATGCAGACATATTATGATTAAGCTAATGTCAGGGAAACATTAAAACATAGCAGCTGCAGGCAAAGGGAAAGTGGAATAATGACTTGTCGGACGTGCACAATATAAACAGTGGCATGTAATGTGTGTCTGGGTGGATGGAGCCTCGAGCCAAACCTTCGTGGGGGTTGTTCCTGCCTGGAGGGGGATGGGTGTGTGTGTGTGTGGGGTGGGGGGGGTGGCTATTATAGGAGCATCCTCACACGGGGTTCATTAGGACATTCACCGCGAGGCACGCTGGGGGCGGCAGCTTTGGGGTAAGGGGTGGGGTGGGTGGGGGCGGCGTAATGACAAGAGGGGCACGGGGGAGGGGGGGGGGGCAATTTGGAGAATAGTAAATAAAGTAATGTTTGCCAATCAGTAGTTTACCAATCCCAGTGGGAAAATCAGTCTGTGGTCGATATAATCCAGAAATAAAAAACAATTCGGTTATTTTGTTAGCTTTTATTAAGCCAATAGGAGTTTCTCCTAATGATGCATTCAGGTCACACATCCATCTGATTAAGATCTGTCTCACTTAAGTCACAGGGCATGGCAATCAGGGACGGAGCTCGCCTTCATTGCACTTATTACACCTGTGACAGTTACATATCTTGAATTAATTATTTACATTATACCAGCCATACGAATTCATACCAACTGGCATATCCTGCTTAGTGACCTGTGTTACCTACAGACGAGTCATACCAAGTGATATATCCTAATTATTGATCAGTCGTACCGACACTCGTACCTGAGACCAGTCGTACTGACACTCGTACCTGAGGCCAGTCGTACTGACACCCGTACCTGAGACCAGTCGTACTGACACTCGTACATGAGACCCGTCGTACCAACACTCGTACCAGAGACCAGTCGTACTGACACTCGTACCTGAGACCAGTCGTACTGACACTGGTACACGCGACCCGTCGTACTGACACTCGTACCTGAGACCCGTCGTACTGACACTCGTACATGAGACCAGTCGTACTGACACTAGTACATGAGACCAGTCGTACTGACACTGGTACATGAGACCAGTCGTACCGATACTCGTACCAGAGACCAGTCGTACCGACACTCGTACCAGAGACCAGTCGTACTGACACTCGTACCTGAGACCAGTCGTACTGACACTGGTACATGCGACCAGTCGTACCGATACTCGTACCAGAGACCAGTCGTACTGACACTCGTACCTGAGACCTGTCGTACTGACACTCGTACCTAAGACCAGTCGTACTGACACTCGTACCTGAGACCCGTCGTACTGACACTCGTGCCTGAGACCAGTCGTACTGACACTTGTACCTGAGACCAGTCGTACTGACACTCGTACCTGAGACCAGTCGTACTGACACTCGTACCGGAGACCAGTCGTACTGATACTCGTACATGAGACCAGTCGTACTGACACTCGTACCTGAGACCAGTCGTACTGACACTCGTACATGAGACCAGTCGTACTGGCACTCGTACCTGAGACCAGTCGTACTGACACTCGTACCTGAGACCCGTCGTACTGACACTCGTACCTGAGACCAGTCGTACTGACACTCGTACCGGAGACCAGTCGTACTGACACTCGTACCTGAGACCAGTCGTACTGACACTCGTACCTGAGACCAGTCGTACTGACACTTGTACCTGAGACCAGTCGTACTGACACTCGTACCTGAGACCAGTCGTACAGACACTCGTACCTGAGACCAGTCGTACTGACACTTGTACCTGAGACCAGTCGTACTGACACTCGTACCTGAGACCAGTCGTACTGACACTCGTACCTGAGACCAGTCGTACCGACACTCGTACCTGAGACCAGTCGTACTGACACTCGTACCTGAGACCAGTCGTACCGACACTCGTACCTGACTGAGACCACTCATGTCGCGACCTCCACACTCCGCACCCGCCGATGGGGATCACTCACCCAGTCAGCGAGGGTCTACCCCGTATGTCCGGCTTAACTGGACTAGTATTCTGGGCGTCTAACCATTAATGCTAATACCCCGGTACCACCCAGGGAGATGGACCAGTTTGCTTTGTTCCTTTAAGATGCGTCTTCGCCTTTCACGTTCATGGCTCGCAGCCTGCCGCCCCCTCCAGTGGCACTCACTGATGAATTGCCGGTCGCCGCTCTTTGTCAGTCACCGGGAAAGCTGAAGAAACCGGAAGTTGACCATCTTCAGCCCTGTGGCTCTAATCAAAGGCCTGGTAAGTACGAGAAGTCCTCCTTCGTCGGGATTAAGGCGAGCGGAAGCGATATATTACCCCAGCTCGGACACTCGAGAGGGAAGAGGACCAGCGAGACAAAGAGGAGGGAAGAGGAGGAGAAAGAGAGAGGACTGAATGGCAAGAAGAAAGGTGGAGAGAACAAGAGGAGAGGAGAGGAGAGGTAATGAGGGATGTGGGGGGGGGGGGGGGGTCATAAAGATACAGCTAGGGGGCATAGAGAGATGGAGAGGGAGGGGGAGAGTCGCCGACATCAGGGAATCGGAACAGAGTTAATGAAGAGACAGATGACGTAAGATCTCCGTTAGGCCAATCCGCATACGTACCGCAATAATTAATGTGACACGTGATCTCTTTGCAATCAGTCACGGGACGCACATGCGTCACGCGCTATATTTCCAGGAGACAAAATTGTTTGCGCTTTTAAAGACTTCTTCAATTTTTAGCATGTATTCTCCCTCCCTTTTACCCTTTTATTAACGAGACGTGTCGTATCTATGGAAACATTCCACGGTGACTATGGCAACATTCCATGTCGTTTATGGCAACACTTCACGTTGACTATGGCAACATTCCACGTTAACTATGGTAACATTCCACGTCGACTATGGCAACATTCCACGTCGACTATGGCAACATTTCACGTCGATTATGGCAACAATCCACGTCGACTATGGCAACATTTCACGTCGATTATGGCAACAATCCGCGTCGACTATGGCAACATTCCACGTCGACTATGGCAACATTTCACGTCGACTATGACAACATTTCACGTCGACTATAATTATGGCAGCGTGTTTGTGCCCCCATAAAGTATATGACCCACATATTTCCTTCCTTACACAGCCTTGAAAAAATGTCCCTGACCTTTCTTGGACTTAATTTATATGAAGGAGGAGAATAAGGGAGAGCAGGAGGAGGGGGAGGGGAAGGAGGAGGAGGAGGAGGAGGAGGAGGAGGTGGAGGAGGGTGGGGGATGATGTAATTGAATTATAATTACTTCCAGTCCATTACGTCAATACTATATTCCGTCTTGATTCAATTCCTGGCGGGCGCTTAGAATATATTGCTCAGCCCCTTTTTTCAACTGCGACCTGTTTCTGCTAGGCTGGAGGCGCCGTCCTGCCCCCCCCCCCCCCCCCCCCACCCACCGCGACCCTCCGCCACGTTTGGCCGGCGCTGAGCAATCAAACACCGTTGTCCCTCCATTAGCCCGAGACACAGGGCGCTTGTTGGGGCAGAATTCAATCATGAGCCGGGTGGTGGCGCTGCAGCCGGTGGCGCCGCAGCCGGTGGCGCCCCGAGGCGTGGCGCTACCCCGGGGGTCCCTTTAATCTAGCGCCACGGTGGCACCCTAAAAGCACCACCGTCATGGCTCCTTCACTGTAGCGTGATGGTTCCCTGTGACTGGTCGTCGAGTCGACAGGTGTGCTCGGCAGGTCATAAAACATATATATATATAACTACTTTAGTGACTCCCGTCTCGCCTCAAATTCTTGGTCTCACGCAAGATCTTGATCAATATAAAATTTATTTCATTACCTCTCCTCGCACCACAAATTCTTGGTCTCACGCAAGATCCTGACCACCACAACAGGGACCAGATGATATATAATGATATACATAACAATATCTATACCATGTGTTGGGTATGATATCGATAAAAAACATGTATAATATACAACATGTACGTATATATGTACAACATGTATATACTATTCATGTATATAATATACTTTCGTTACTATGCTTTCGTTATTTTTCCTGTACTATGGGCCCAAGGCCTGAAGTAATAAAGCTATGAATTATCATATAATATACATGTAAATAAGGGGCGGGGGGGGGCAAGGGGGGTCGTGTTCCCAAATCACGAAACATATATTTCTTTATTCTCAGGTCACGACTAATTAAATGGAAAACTGCTCGCATACAATGGAAGGGGCGGATACATGATATAACTTGGCTATTTCCCAATTCACGGTTATTTAATATTAATATTTTCAGCTCACGATTATTTAATATTAAGATTCTCAACTCACGATTAATTAAAATATTCGATCACGACGATCGGATATAATATATAATCCCATTCCCAGTTCACGTAGACTTATTTTCCTCATTCACAGTTCACGATGAAATGAAAAGCCTATTCTCGATTAACGGAAATACCCCTTGCCCCTCCTATATAATATACATGTATATAATACACAGGCATATAATTTACATGTCAAACTATATATATACATGTATATAAAATACATATATATATAATCTATATATATGTAAAGATGGTTAGAATAACCGGTCTCCGCGGTGTTGTTGCCCGTTACGGTCATCCAGGATAGAGAGGTGTGGGTTGAGTTGCAAAAAAAAGTGCCATATCGAAACAGCTCGAGCGACGGCTATTTTGAGACTACTTTGTACCTTTATCAACATCTTATTACAGCTACAATGCCTGGGTCGGGCGACCGATATGGTTGAGAGGAGAATATAATTCGATCTGGGGGGTAACGCCCGTTTTTTTCCATTGCAACGTTCATGTTCTGCTTAATTCTCGCCTCATTTATTTCATTTTTTTCCAGCCCTTTCCTGCTGTTTTTGTTACAAAACCTTGCCGAGAAAAAAA
Organism: Arenicola marina; assembly: GCA_964019135.1. Taxonomy (NCBI): domain Eukaryota; kingdom Metazoa; phylum Annelida; class Polychaeta; family Arenicolidae; genus Arenicola; species Arenicola marina. The sequence continues at coordinate 30,956,261 of OZ025251.1, read as the reverse complement.
GTTACAGGAAGTTAGAAAGATCAGTTGGAGGCTAATATATTCACCCTTCTTCAATGAATCGACTCCTGCGCACAATCAATTTCCAAAGTAGACACAATTAAGCCTGGCGGCTTACCTAAGGCTAAGTCACATGGGAAGTCGTCATGCAAAAAGCCGATCAAGCGCTGGTGACCGCGCCCATGTTCGACAACCCATCACCAACCCCCGCCATATACCCAGCACCACCCTCCCTGTCCCACCCACCCACACACCCCAGCCATATACCCAACACCCCCTTCCCCGTCCCACGCACCCACCCACCCCGCCGTCTGTTCAGCAACCCCACCCACCAACCACATCCACCCCGGGCCGCGAACGCCGAAAACAGGCCAAGCAATCATTGGCGGTAACGAGGCTGGCTGCCTGCCCGGGGGTCCGTCCCTGTAATACTGAAAGTTGTTTTTGTTACGGCCTTTGTTTTGGCGGAAAACGCAGGGAGTACGGTAACGACCCGAGACGTGTGTGAGGGTGTTGTGACCTTGGCTTTTGAGAGGGGTGGGGTGGCGGGCGGGTGCAGGTGGAGGGGGGGGGGAGTCGGTGATCATGTGAGTATGGCGTAGGAAATGCTCAACCTCCCCTAGAGGGGGCGCTTACACGGGCGTGGAGAGACGGCGCAACAAAGAAACTGGCGTGCTGAGGGTCGCTACACCAAACCCGGCCACTTCACCGACCACACTCACCCCCTCACGCCCTCACGCCCTCACGCCCTCACGCCCTCACCCCCTCACCATCTCTCTCCCTCTCCCGATCCGTCGTGCGTCGCACTCATTCAGCTCAACCTTCCTTCAACCCTTAAGAAGATTCCGTAGCATCATAGCCATTGCCTTCATCCACTACACCCCTCCCCCGCCCCCCGCCTCCACCTGCACAACACCATTGTGAGCCCCCTCTCCTCCCACTCCCCCGCTCGACTTTACCGACCCCAGACAACATCACCACCGCCATAGGTAAGTCCTCGCCCCCATTACCACTACCATCGAACCTTTAGCGCCTCTGTCCCTAACACCGACCCCCGCCCAACCCAGCCACCCCCCCCCCCCTTCACCACCGCCGTCCGACCGACGCTGACTACGTCATCAGCGCCATTACCAGACACCCCCCCCCCCCGCCCAATACCTGCCATCCTCAACGTTCCCAACAACTGATCACCGGACAGCCAACCACATCACCCCACCAGCCTCTGACACCGCCTCACCCCTCCGTAAGCACGCCCCCTTCCCTTCCCCTTGACCACCCCCCCCCCCCTACCCCCCTGTTCACCAGGTGCGTCTCCGTCTCTGCACCCACGAGACCTCTTTCGCCTCCCGATAGAGGCAGTAAAAAGACTCCCCAGCGATTCGCGATATGGCTTCGGACCATTTCGCCGCATACAAGATACCCTGATGAAGACGAGTGCCATGTACAGCCAGATGATGAGAAGACGGACTACACACTGCCCACACATCCCCCTCCCCCTCTCCCTCAAATCGCCCCCTCCCCAACCCGAACCCCCCCCCCCCACCCAACCCCCTGGTGCCACTGGGAAAAAAAGACTGGCGGCCTGGCACAGGGACCCGCCGATAAACAACAAGTCACCTTAGTGACGCAGACGCACCCTCCTATCACAGCCTCCTCGAGTCCTCGCCCTGACCTCCGTCTCTATGTGCTCACCGACCTCGTGCTACGGACGCACCACATCCGCCGTTTGATGGTGTTCAGAGATTGTAGCCAGATTAATACCTCGAGTGCGCATCCCTCTCTCTCTCTCCCTCTGTCCCTTCTCTCTCGCCGCTCGTTAAGTCGTCCTTTAATGTCCGGGAGCCTGGTGGTTATAAGTATTGATACTTGATGGATACCATCAAGGCCTGACAAGTGTCGTCATGGAAACCGCCGGAAGCGCCGTGGGACTGGCCCATCATGGCCTATCGCTCGCTCTAGTCGCTGGCTCCAAGCCCTCTCCGGCCTCGCTCGTTTCTCGCGTGTTTTTTTCACATGGGTTGAGTTGTCTCCCTCTCAACCTCCTCCTTCTGCTCCAATTCGCAACAGCCTTGAAGTTCTACTGCCCCAGTCCACTAAAAACTTTTTGCATCAACACCCTCTTAGTTCTGCAGACCGCTCAACCTACTCTTCGTACTTCCCTTCGTCCTCTTCAACACCCTTTATGACCATTCGAGGTCTTGTCGGGTGGAATAGAACATGTTCTATTTGCTAGGTCAAACCTGTAGATCATGAAATCTCTGATCAGTCAGTACATGTCTTTTTGTCCCGTGATAGAAACGGACTCATGTGATTCGGTAATAGAGCTATAACTTATGGGATAATCCTACCGTGTGGACAGTGATGTCTCATAGGCCAAAAACCTATGGGACAGACGTATAGGGAAACCTATCGTCTGGAAGTCATCGTTTCGATAAAACAACATCAACCTCCTCTTATTTCTCCAGTCGTCAAAATCCCTTTATCTTTCCTTTTCAGCCAAACGTCCTTTTACTTCCCCTGTTATCACAATCTTCTATTCCAATCCTCACCATCATTCAATTCTCTATTCCATTGTACATCAGTTTACTTGTTGTCTCCAAACATATCCCTTTACTTCTCCAATGCTTAATCACAATTTCCCTTTTCATTGCGATATCAGTTTTTCTCGCTATACCTCTAACGCCGATACTCGATCTGCTGTGTCGTCTGATGACCGCCTCTCACCACCCACTCACACCACTCCTCTGCACTTGTCTTCACTTCCACCCCCGCATCACCTCTGCCCATCTCCACCCCCCCCCCACATCCACATGCACACACCGCAAGGACTCTCGTCTCACGCCGACTTTTTTTTTGCCCCGAAAAATGTTATTTCCTTGGCACACGTGTTCACCCATTCACACCTCCCAAGGCGCTATGTCAAGTACGCCATCTGCCGATAAAGTCCTGGGTTATGGCGCCTTCATTGCCGGCTGCTGCGGGTGACTCGGTGCGTAGTTATATCGAAACTTCCTTCGATCGCAGGCGCAAAAAGTCGTCCGGTTATATTAGAAGTGGTTAAAGTGGGGATCAGAGCTTACGCCTTCCACGCCTTTCTATCTGATGTCACCACATGTTTTGTTTTCCTTACAGGCATTTTATTCTCCTTTCTATTGATTGTGAATCATTCCTACTTCAGTGGTTTCTCTCAGTCAGATCTGACCTTATGCGAACTTACGTCATGGCACTCATGACCATAGCGGGAATTGCTGCCGCACATCGACCAAAACAAGGTCATTAAAATGTTAACGTCTAAAACGACATATATGAAGAACATATAAAATTATATATTCGATATTCGGAGCGGTGGACAGAGATAGCAATGGGTAAGGATCTGGATGAGAGTGAGGGTAAGTATCTGGATGACCAATATGGTAAGTATCTGTGGCGGATTTCACGAACGCAGTTTAGCCGACTACGGGGCTTAGTCGTCTAAAGTTACCATGTAAACGATGGGCGATTTTAGCCGTCTAAGCCCCGTAGCCGGCTAAACTATGTACGTGAAATAGGCCACTGGATGAGGGTGAGGGTGAGGATCTGGATGACCAATAGGGTGAGGATCTGGATGACCAATAGGGTGAGGATCTGGATGATCAATAGGGTGAGGATCTGGATGACTAATAGGGTTAGGATCTGGATGACCAATAGGGTGAGGATCTGGATGACCAATAGGGTAAGGATTTGGATGACTAATAGGGTGAGGATCTGGATGACTAATAGGGTTAGGATCTGGATGACCAATAGGGTGAGGATCTGGATGACCAATAGGGTGAGGATCTGGATGACCAATAGGGTGAGGATCTGGATGACCAATAGGGTGAGGATCTGGATGAGGGTGAGGGTGGGAATCAGGATGACCAATAGGGTTAGGATCTGGATGACCAATAGGGTAAGGATCTGGATGACTAATAGGGTGAGGATCTGGATGACCAATAGGGTGAGGATCTGGATGACCAATAAGGTAAGGATTTGGATGACTAATAGGGTGAGGATCTGGATGACCAATAGGGTGAGGCTCTGGATGACCAATAGGGTGAGGATCTGGATGACCAATAGGGCAAGGATTTGGATGACTAATAGGGTGAGGATCTGGATGACTAATAGGGTTAGGATCTGGATGACCAATAGGGTCAGGATCTGGATGACCAATAGGGTGAGGATCTGGATGACCAATAGGGTGAGGATCTGGATGACCAATAGGGTGAGGATCTGGATGACCAATAGGGTGAGGATCTGAATGGCCAATAGGGTGAGGATCTGGATGACCAATAGAGTGAGGATCTGGATGATTAATATGGTTAGGATCTGGGTGACCAATAGGGTGAGGATCTGGTTGATCAATAGGGTGAGGATCTGGATGACTAATAGGGTGAGGATCTGGATGACCAATAGGGTGAGGATCTGGATGGCTAATAGGGTGAGGATCTGGATGACCATTCGGGTGAGGATCTGGATGACCATTCGGGTGAGGATCTGGATGACCATTCGGGTGAGGATCTGGATGACTAATAGGGTGAGGATCTGGATGACCATTCGGGTGAGGATCTGGATGACCATTCGGGTGAGGATCTGGATGACCATTCGGGTGAGGATCTGGATGACCATTCGGGTGAGGATCGGTATGACCAATAGGGTGAGGATCTGGATGACCATTCGGGTGAGGATCGGTATGACCAATAGGGTGAGGATCTGGATGACCATTCGGGTGAGGATCGGTATGACCAATAGGGTGAGGATCTGGATGACCATTCGGGTGAGGATCGGTATGACTAATAGGGTGAGGATCTGGATGACCATTCGGGTGAGGATCTGGATGACCATTCGGGTGAGGATCTGGATGACCAATAGGGTGAGGATCTGGATGACCATTCGGGTGAGGATCGGTTTGACCAAGATCATTCTTTTCGCACTGAAGATCATCCACAAAACGGGAATATGACCGCATTCCTGCTACCCACAAAGTAAGTACATTTGCCTGTTGGCATTTACACCAGCTGTTTTCTTGGATTACATGTCTCGGATTATATCTCATTCTCAATATGGCATTTTTTGATAGTTAAGATATCGATCTGTATGAAGTGATTTTGTTTTTTAGAACACCATGTTAATCTATGATAAGCCGTTGAAAAGTGTGCAGCCATAAATCTGTACTCATCTTTGTGTGCTCCGTACACGACTATGTAACGGTCCATTCCACAGGGTGTATGGCCAATTAATTCCCGTGAGCCACGACCAATGGACGGTAAAGTAATCTTCAATATAGCCGCAACCAATGAAAGTGAATGTAATCTGCAAATTAATCTTGACCAAGCGAAGGTAATGCAATCTTCAATATAGCCGCATCTAATTTAAGGTTATGTAATCTTAAATGCAGCCGCATCTAATCTAAGGTATCTTAGATTAATCTTCAGTATAGCAATGACCAATCGAAGGTAATGTAATCTTCAATACAGCCACAACCAATCGAAAGTAATGTAATCTGCAATATTGCCATGACCAATCGAAGGTAATGCAATCTGCAATGTAACTATGACCAATCGAAGGTAATGCAATCCTAAATGCAGCCACAACAAATCGAAGATAATGTAATATTAAATAAAGCCAGGAATAATCAAAGGTAATGTCATCTTAAATATAGCCACGAATAATCGAAGGTAATGTAATCTTAAATATAGCCAAGGATAATCGAAGGTAATGTAATCTTAAATATAGCCACGAATAATCGAAGGTAATGTAATCTTAATTGCTGATGAGCCCGATCAACCGAGGCTCACCCATCCCCCTCCCCTCCCCCCGCCACTCTCCACTTTCGGCCAGTAACCCTCGACTTGATGCAAATCACTCTCCACGGTCCAGTAGTTTTTGTCAATATCGCGGCCACAATGTACTGGCCTTTGATTTTTACCGCTCAGCGCCCCAATTTCTTATCACTATATGATCAGCACACCCAAAGAACTCGTATCGACTATGGTTCTGTGAAGTCTGGTACGCTGTGGCGAATTATACGCTTTTTAAAAACTGAAACCGTATCTTGGTGAGTACAGGCAATTACTTAGTTGAAATTTTATCAAGAGGCCTGGACCCTTGCGGTATCACACAAAATATTAATACAACACTTCTGTCGACCCATTTATGTCAACCTTTACATTTGACCTCTCTTGTGGGTCCACCCTTGACCTTTGACCTGACCCTTATTTCGGCAGTACACTAGCCCATTGACCCTCAAGCGGGATCACACTCGTCCCTTGACCCCTTCTACTTTTGACGCCTACCTCGGATGATACTCGGCTTTTGACCTCTCTTGCGAGTTCCACCTTGACCTTTGACCTCTCTCGCAGAAGCACACTCGCACCTTGCCCACTTCTGCATGTTCAACCTTGACCTTTGCTCTCGGACGTTCGACTACTCTTGACCCTCGAGACAGGGGTCAGTGACCTTGACCTCACGCCGCAGAAGCCACCTCGGCTGGCTTTTATAACTGCCTGACTGTCAGTCATGTGTCACCTGTGCGCCGAGCACTCACGTCTTCAATGGCGGCCAAGATTATGGATTTGACGGGGTCCAATGCGACCTATTGATAGACGGGACTCCGGGGTGAGGGTCGGTCACCGAGACTAGGGGACCGGTGGACGTGGGAGGGGCGGGGCATACCCCGGTGAGATGCCCACCTGATGATGGGGGAGGGGGGGTGGCGGGTATAATGCCCTGCGCCAGGGGGTCGGTGGGGGTGAGATTGGGTGGGGTGGGGGTTAGACCCAACCACATGATGCCCTTTCGGCGGGGGACTGAATTGGGGATGACTCGGCGGGGGGGGGGGGGGGGCGCAGCGGGGGGGACTGCTGACGGGACCTTATTTCTTTTGCCCATTGATCTCCTACTGCGGACGACATGCCGGCCCGGGGACACGTCCACACAATGGACCCCAGACTCCGGCCGCCGGAAGCCAGGAATAATTCTGGCTACCCTCTCTCGCATATTTTTGTCATTAGGCTCCCACAAAACCAACAGAATAAATTAAGACAAGCGTGTGTCGACCTGATCAGCGGTTGACCCCTAGTCGCGTGATCCGCGACCCACTTAATGTCCTTGTGCGGCCAGGTGCTGGGCGGTCAATAGAGAGCGGTCCCCCCGCCCCACCCGCCCGCCCCGCGGCCCGTTCCTGGCCTCCTGCCCCGTCCCAGCTGGTGCGTGAACGACCCAACTACCAGACTACTGGCCGGGTCATAAAACTATATGTGGGTTTGGGGAGTCTAATCAAGCAATTTCATCCAACCCCATACCATTGTCTAAGTAGGGTCACCAATTATTTTTCCTTCGTGTGCATAAACATGGCAAAAAAAAACACGCATTGCATTTTAGTGTGAACCGAAATATTTGGAGTAGAAGAAAGTTATAGTTACATAGAAAGTTGTAAATTCGAATCGTGACGCTTGTTGATAAAACGACACCATTTGCCTTTTCGAACATATATCAATTCCTTATGGACGACCGTCCTGGAGTTTTAAAATTCGCCCTAAAAGGTACAGATTTTCATTTTCACGCGAAAATGGTTAAAAATGGGTAAAAATTGCCATGATCATCATTAGATAATATATATAGATACTATTAGTACTGGTTAGACTGTGGCTTTAATTTACGCACTGGGATGTTACTTTGTTATCATAATGCGCCCATACTGCTCACTTGCGCAACCGAAAGATCGACAACAGCCCACCTGCACCAACCAGGCGTAGGTACAGGTTACGCAATAGGGTGATCATTAACAGGAGACGTGCACATATATATGTATATACACATATAACGATATATATGCAATAAAAGGATGCAATTCTTATGCAAGAAGTGACCCTGTAAATTGGTCAAAATTAACATCTGAATTACCGGTATAATTAACACTTACAGGACTGATAACACCGAGATCTGCGCCTAATAATATCCACTTACATCCCACCTGTCCCTCCTTTCAACAATCGTTAACGGGAAGGGGGAGGTGACAGTGGGGGGGGGGGGGCAATATCGCGAGCCCCCGAGATTGAATGGCAGGAATTAGCTGACAACTCCGTCACATTAGGCATTACGTCATGCCATCTAACCAGGTTTTTTTCTGGGGTTTACACCTATTACAGCTGCAGGTGTTGCTGACTGGCACATCGGTGTCATAGCCGTGGTGAGGAGAAAAAACGGGAAAACCAACATGAATAATGCAGCAATTAGCTCCTGCCGAGGCTACGCTGTCCATCACGCGAGCGAGAAAAAATCTCGTCACACCTTAATTACGGCCTAATCACGTGATAACTGGGAATGGCTAAGTATCGATCCTCCGCTAGGTGTTTGTGTGTTCTTTACACACACACACACATATATATATATATATAGAAATATATATATATATATATATATATATATATATATAAATAATATAACTATATATATAGTGTATATAATATAACTATATACATAACTGTTGACGAGGCTATGGGTGATATAGACGTCATCTCTAGCCGGAGTTACTTACAAATTCTCCCTCCCATCCTCCTTCCCCTCCCAACCCCCCCCCCCACCCCCAACCCCCTCCTGCCACCACCCCTCAACCCCCACATACGGCCTTCTCCCGGGTAGCTTGGTGGCCTTGAGGTGGACAATCCCGGTGGGTGGTTCTGGCTGGCCTGGCGCGCTCCCTGGCCCGCTGACAGGGACGTCTGGCTGGCCTGGCGCTCCCTGGCCCGCTGACAGGGACGTCTTGCTGTGTTTGGGTCCTCGGTGGACGGTGGGAACAAAGAGTCTCAAGGGGTTGGAGAGGAGCTACGTTAATCAGCCAGCTCTAATGTGACAGTGGAACCAGGCAGCTGGTCGCTGTACTGTTTGATGAGGCTACCGGGTTGATGTTGTCCCGTCGTCACATGTGCGAGACTTGGCCGAGAAGCGGGCCGGAGGTATTTTGGGCATGGGAGGCTATTGCAGCCCTTTATAATTAAGTAGCGTCTTTGCGTGTTAGCGCGCTCTACAATGCCGAAGGAACAACAGTTGTGCATCAAAGTAATTTGGGTTTATTTTCTCGAATAAAATGTCAATCAAGACACACCCACGTCACGAATCTTTTAGTCTTGGTTGTGACGGTAATTCTGGCCTTGCCAATGGCAAGAATGGCCTTGACATTGACTAAGTTCTGTGAATAAACGTTCTGTCTGGGAAGCTTATGAACACAAGTTCTCATACGGCACAATATTTGGCTTCCTGGAAAGCCTACAGTTATAGGCCATGTGGTATCGATTTGCTGATTGAAGATCAGAAGCTAAATCTATGATATACATGAATAAAATGCCTTTACGACCACATAGAAAATTAACCCAACGGACAAGTACTCACCGACATGACAGAAAAGTTACACAATATATCACCCAATTAACTGTTTACTCTAGTACTACATCCAATCTTTTATGAATGTCGCCTTTTTATTCGATGTTTTCTCCTGTTGTACTGCATCCATATGTGACATGCGGATGACAAAACATTGAACACATTGAGGGGCGGATCTAGGAATTTGCCAAGGGGGGAGTTGCTGTCTGAAAACTTCCGACCGAGGGGTGTGCTCTCTGAAAACTTGCGACAGTGGGGTGGGGGGGGGGGCGTCCTCGGAGAAGCCGACTTTAACAGGGTATGTTTCAGGTTCCCAAGGGGGGGTGTTGCTCTCTGCAGACTTGGGACTTTAACATATGTTCTGGTTCCCAAGGGGGGGGAGTTGCAACCCCCCTAACCCCCCCCCCCCCCCTAGATCCGCCACTGACATTGAACACAGCTAATCTGTTCCGCGAAATCTCCCGGGACAATCAAGTGGGGCTGAATGAAACTTGCCACAGATGCAGGTGCCAGCGCGGGAGTCCATGACCTAGTGATTTGCGAATCGACCTGTGGCATGTTTAACGTACATAATTTAGCCGTCTACAGGGCTTAGTCGGCTAAGTCCGCCATTGCTTTTCAAGAGCTAGAGATGCCGTGGACGACAGGCATGGGCTCGTAAGCATATATATAAATATTTCGCCTGGGAATAAGTTATTACCATGGAGCGCGACGAAATGTCCGCTCCGACCGTGTCGAGTGTACGGGCCCATGGTTTTGGTAATGGCTAGGCCACGGGGGGGGGGGGGGCGGGGGGGGGCGGATTTTAAGGCAAGGAGCAACACGTAACGGCAGCCCGGTGGTGTGCGGGGGGGGGGGGGGGGACTCAAGGTGAGGGTCATTGCGAGACAAGCACCCCCCCTACCCCGTGTTTCGTAGCGGACGAAGAACAGTGGCGTCAAATGGAAGAAAAGTCACTATAAAATAGAACAAACAACGCGTTAAGAAACCAAATCATTTCATTGTCAGTTTTTGTGGGGATAAACTTTTAAAATGATATGGTGTATTAGACCGTATTTGTACAGATGAAAGTTAAATTGGGTACAATGAGGAGGGCTGGGTCGGATGACACATCCCCCAGAGGCAGGCACCAGGGCTTCGTGCCCATGACCGATTGATCCACGGCTCAGCCTGCCTACCAACTGAGCTAGTGAGGCTCCCTTAGACAGTGAGCTTAAAGGTGTGTGGGTGGGAAATCCGGTGGCACCAGCGCGGTGGTCCTGCCGCTGATTGGTTGTGCATTGTATGTGCAGGACATTTTTTAACCTCTTTAGGCCTGAATTCCTGAAGGCCGAATTATTACGGTGCCCCGTACCTGAACCCCGAAATTTTGGGGTCCCGGCCTGAGGAGGTTAACCACTGTTGGTCATATCGCCTCAATGGGAGAACGAAAGAAGAGTGGAGCCATGTCCCCGGGGGTCACCCCCTACTCTTTGCGAAGAAGGACATGATATCTTTATCCTGCGACCACACAGACATGGCCAAAGCCACCGATCCACGTGCCGTTAGGCTCTCAGGCGACCAGAGCACTCAAGGCGCGCTCTCTAGCCCGGTGAGCTACCGGGCCGGCCCCGGTCATGAAGCTGAAGCCGGAGGGCTAAGCTGAGAAAACGTCTCCCTGTGACGTATGTGTCATCATGTGGCGTGTTGTTCAATGCAGGGGGTCACCAGGGCAACATCATCTGAGACAGTCTCAGATATAGAGATAACCGTCAAAAAGGCCAAACAAGATAATATGAGGCCGATTTACTTGGCCAACAAAATAGAACAAATCTTCCCTCGCAACCTTGTTTCAGTGTAAAGGCTAACACACACAAAAACCGCGAACTCGCAGATCCTATTTTAATGACATCTGAGCGGATTTCACGAACGCACTTTAGCCGACTACGTTGCTTAGTCGACTAAAGTTACCATATAAATGATGGACGCTTTTAGTCGACTAAGCTCCGTAGTCGGCTAAACTGCGTTCGTGAAATCCACTACAGGCGAAAAGGGCGAGACGACGAGATAAATAGTTTGTATGATGGCACGAACCTTGCGCTTGGACCGGAGCTGCTGGTTGTCCCTGGCCTCATCGGCGTTCCCGGGCGACGACCTCTGCCAGAGACGGATCCCGACGAAGCCATAGGTGAAGGAGAGGATAAGGAGCGGCGTCAGGTAGGTGGTGGACAGCAGGAAGAAGGTGTAGGCCCGGCGCAGGGTCTCGCTCGGCTCGGGCCATACCTCCACGCAGTCCCTGACCACCGTGTCGCCTATGATAGCGGAGGTCTTGGCGCGGCCCACGGCCAGCTGGACGGAGGAAAGGCCGCAGGAGACGACCCAGATGAGGGCGATGACGACCTTGGTGCGCGACTTGGTGATGCGCGACTTGAGCGGGAAGGTGACGACCCAGAAGCGGTCGATGCCGATGGCCATGTTGGTGCAGACGGACGCCGTGACGGACACGGTCTGCATGTAGAGGACGATGGGGCACATGGGGTCGGAGAAGACCCAGGTCCGCAGCATGGTCATGGTGAAGGTGAAGGGCATGCAGAAGAGAGACATGATGAGGTCGGCCACGGCCAGGTTGATGAGGAACCCTCTGAGGTCAGTCCGGGAGCGCCGACCCAGGGTGAAGACCACGATGACCAGGGTGTTACCCACGACGGCCAGCATGGTGGTCAGGGTGTACAGGACCACGAGGATGACTTGGGACTCGGCCGCCAGCCCGCTGTGGTGGGTGGCGTTCACCCCCCAGCCTGAGGCGATGCTGATGCTGGCGTTAGGCGTTAGGTCCTGCAGCTGGCCTCCTCCTCCTACACCCCCTCCGGTCTCTACTCCGCCGCCGCCACCACTCCGCCCCAGGGAGCCACTGAAGGCTGTCGGGGCTAAACTCATGTTGTAATCCGCGAAACCGACCGCCATTTCTCCGCACACGTCGCCGTCAGGCCCTAGGGAGGGTAGTCTAGGGGTCCGCTCCCCTCTCACAGGCCGAGTCCTATCCGGGTCGCCGTCACCCCCCGGGAAGGGTAGTCTAGGGGTCCGCTCCCCTCACACAGGCCGAGTCCTATCCGGGTCGCCGTCACCCCCCGGGAAGGGTAGTCTAGGGGTCCGCTCCCCTCTCACAGACCACGTCCTATCCGGGTCGCCGTCACCCCCCGGGAAGGGTAGTCTAGGGGTCCGCTCCCCTCTTACAGACCGAGTCCTACACGGCCGCCGTCACCCCCCGGGAAGGGTAGTCTAGGGGTCCGCTCCCCTCTCACAGGCCGAGTCCTATCCGGGTCGCCGTCACCCCCCGGGAAGGGAAGTCTAGGGGTCCGCTCCCCTCTCACAGGCCGAGTCCTACACGGCCGCCGTCACCCCCCGGGAAGGGTAGTCTAGGGGTCCGCTCCCCTCTCACAGGCCGCGTCTTATCCGGGTCGCCGTCACCCCCCGGGATGGGTAGTCTAGGGGTCCGCTCCCCTCTCACAGGCCGAGTCCTATCCGGGTCGCCGTCACCCCCCGGGAAGGGTAGTCTAGGGGTCCGCTCCCCTCTCACAGGCCGAGTCCTACACGGCCGCCGTCACCCCCCGGGAAGGGTAGTCTAGGGGTCCGCTCCCCTCTCACAGGCCGCGTCCTATCCGGGTCGCCGTCACCCCCCGGAAAGGGTAGTCTAGAGGTCCGCTACCCTCTCACAGGCCGAGTCCTATCCGGGTCGCCGTCACCCCCCGGGGAAGGTAGACTGGGATTCCGCTTTCTCACACAGGCCGAGTCCTATCCGGGTCGCCGTCACCCCCCGGGGAAGGTAGACTGGGATTCCGCTCTCTCACACAGGCCGAGTCCTATCCGGGTCGCAGTCACCCCGCGGGGAGGGTAGTCTAGAGGTCCGCTCCCCTCTCACAGGCCGAGTCCTACACGGCCGCCGTCACCCCCCGGGGAAGGTAGACTGGGATTCCGCTCCCTCACACAGGCCGCGTCCTATCCGGGATGGAGCGACAGAGGCGAGGGGAGAAGGTCTGGGAGGATGAGTGTGGAGGAGAGCGATGCTGAGAAGACGGATTCTGGAAGGAGGGATGCTGGAAGGAGGGATGCTGGAAGGAGGGATGCTGGGGATAGGGGATGGCGGGATAGATACTGAGGGATGTACTTCGCGGTACAAAGCTGGTTGGACTTACTGTGTAGTCACGAGACCCGTGCAATGTACCAAATGATCCAAACAATAAATCCTTCACAAGCCCGTCGAACGTTTCCACCTCAAAACCAACTATTAAAGTTTCAAAGTGTAACAGTCTATTTGACCATGAAAAATCCAACAAAAGGCCACTACGATCACTTTGACCAAACTATGTCGCATGCAGACGTCATCCCTGCGACGCACGGAACGGGAAGGATGGGGATTCCGGAGAAATCCAAACTTTATTCTCTTCAGAGAAGTTACGAATGTGTCTGTTCCGGCTTCCGGCGCAGTCGCCACTCGACCAGTCAGTTCTCGCCGTCACCTGGCGACGATGCGAAGTGAGCTGCTCAGTGAGTGGTGCCTCCTAGCGGGCTGATAGCAAGCAGTGAGTGGGTAGACTACACTGACCGCCTTGAGTCTGACTGGCTGGCTGGCTGACTGGCTGGGTGTGAGGCTGGTACCTCCATTCAACCCCCCCTTGGTGTCAATCAAGCGCTGTCCTAGCGGCAGCCACGGGGACTTTTAACACCACTGCCCTCGACGTGAGAGTTAAAAAGCCCAGCCAGCGTGGAGCGCGCCGAGCCGCCGTCTGCCTGTTTCCGGCTGGTCGTGGGTGCGATACCTGCGGCTGTGGGCCTCAGCGTCTACCCGTTGGTCTCCGTCCACAGCTCACTGAGCCGCCAGCGCCGCCAGGGCCCGCCAGGGGCCGCCACCTTCCGCCCGGGCTCCGCGTGTGGGCGGCTTATCAGCTGGCTGGGTAGCGGTCGGCCGGCCGCCTGAGGAAGCCTTGCTGGCCAGCCACCTGGCTTGGCTTGGGCCTGAACCTGGTGTGGCCCCCGCGATGGACCGGGGAAGTTCTTCCCCTTGCTGTCGGGCTGGTGACCCCCTTACATCATCACAGTACGGAATAAAGCCAGGCAACTGTTGGTCAGGTCGCAGACCTCTGAGGCCGGGAATCAGGATTGAAGTAGTTAGTGGGCTACTCTGGTGGTCGGCTGGTCCCGGTCTGGCCGGCCGAGGGGTTGGGTGTCCCAACCGGGGTGCCGGTGTCGCCGACCCGGAAGGTAGCGGCGGCCTGGCCTGAGCTGGGGTGGGAATAGGAGAGGAGGGGAGGCTATGGGACTTGGCTTGGCTAGCCAAGGCTGGTCTTGAATGGACTGTTATGGGCCGGGCGAGGCCAGGGTGAGGCTTGGTTTGGCTTTGGCTTGGGTGCGTTTGACTGGGTTAGGCCGGCATTGAATGTGCTAGGCTGTGGTTGACTGTGCTAAGCAGGGTGTGCTAAGCAGGGTTTGACTGTGCTAGGTTGGGTTTGACTGGCCTTGACTGGATTTGAATAAGCTTTGCTGGATACGTATGTGCTAGGCTGGGTTTGACTGAGCTAGACTTGGTTTGACTGGGCTGGGCTGGATTTGAATGGACTGGGCTGAATTTTAATGGGCTAGGCTTGGTTTGAATGGACTGGGCTGGGTTTTAATGGGCTAGGCTGGGCTTCTGAGCTAGGGCTTAACTTTCTGGGCTATTATGGATACTTCTGGGATAGGGCTGGACTGTGCTGGGCAATTCCGGATAGTTCTAGGTTAGGCTTGACGGTTCTAGACTATGCTAGTTAGTTCTGGACTAGGGGTGGACTGTTCTGTGCTATGTTAGACTGTTCTGGGTAATGCTGGATAGTTCTGGGCTAGACTGGACTGTTCCGTGTTAGGCCAGATTGCCCTTGATGACAGAGATCCCTACGTGCAGCTATGGACTAGTATCGTGGAGTGTACCCTTCCTGATATCCCGGTGTAATGCAGCAATACACTTCAGTCTTACCTGTCGCTTGTCCTCGCTCGAAAGCCAAACGACTGCTGCTGCTGCTGCTGCTGCTGCTGCTATGGCCGCACGTCAAGCTCCAATCGCCCTCATCTCTTCCCCTCATCTTCTCCCTCTTCACGCTTCCGATATGACGGCGTCTATCAGGGAAACACTTCGCACATATTTTAAGCGAGAACTATGGCCCCTGGCTTGAGCGAGTATGTTCGCATCAAGGACGTCGCTAATGTAGTCTCTTCGCGTCGCTGTCTTTATCCCCGGGTAACTATGCCTTATGAATGCGGTGCATGATGACAGCTGATGCCACATGCTGCAGCCAGCGAGATGCTGGGTGACGTCGTTTACGTGAGAATGGGGTACTGAACATTGGCCCAGATAGCATAAGCATTGGATGCAGTAATACTTCATCGCCTGCTCTATCTTGCAAACATTGTATTAACTGTATTCCTCCACATATATCAGTACAAGTAGTTTCCTTAAATAAGAAAATACCGGGGGGCTGCAATGTGATATAAACATAAAACAGTTAATCGTTCTGTTTAAAAAGAAAGCATTATCGAGAAAATCGCAAATCAACAGTATAAAATACCGATTTTCGCCGTCAGGCGGTTGTCTACATATAGTTAGGTATATACATATGTGCCACCCAAATTACCCTTTTTTTCGCCTTTTTTCTCTAAATCCCCGAAGCAGAAATCAATAATTTCTTTTTTTCAAACTTGCAGTTCTTGACTATATAATCTAATTGATCGAAAGTGTTCAAATAAGTATCCTCCAGACACTTTGTCATGAATGTCACATCTATTTTAGATGCCTATTTCAAAGCAAATTTTTGTCAGTATCTATTTTATATGTCATATTTTACCAAAAAAATTATCTCAGTGACCACAAAATCGGGCACTTTACTCTCGCTCTCCAAATCCTCTCTACGGCATGGGCGCCCCCCTCCCCCCACCACTGTAGTAATGTAATGCCCCCCCCCCCACCCCTCGGGCTGCCGCTTTCCGAATCATGGCCCGCCATTCTACGAGTCGAAATTGGGCACCCTGCCAACAATGACGATGGACACATAGCCACTCACACCCGGCCCCCAACGGCCCCCCTCCCCTCCTTTCTAATGCAACACAGCTTCACTGACCACGCGATGCGACGTCAACGACCTGTATAACCGATGCCTAATACACCATCGTCAACCCCTACAGGTTCAAACTGGTCCCCGCTTACATCATCAGTTGGTGTACATTCGGTGTTTACTTCAACTGCTTCGTCCGACTCGCCAGAAGTTATTACAGCTTCAGGTGGCAGTAGTCGTCTAAACCCACTGGACGCTTCATCGCCGGTGACGTCATCACTGCACTTAGGCAGGTGCCCATGGCAAGTTGGGTGGTCGTGCAAAAGTGCTTAGAACTTCACTAATGTATGATTTAAAACAAATATATTCTGTGTAATGTTTAGTTAATTCCATATAGTTTAACTGGAAATGTAAATGATATGGCCCCGCATTTCCCTTTAAGTTAATAATATTAAATTCAAAAAGATAACGATATCTATACTGTTATGTCTCAGTGATCTTGCATCCTGTTCGTCATACATGAAATCGAAAGCTCATATGCAATAGTTTCGTATGTTATGTACAGCATATCGTCACATTGAAACAGTAACAAAACTTGAACAATACTTAAATACCGCTTGGAACTACTGGTTCGTGGACTGGTCATGTTTGTTTTTATGTTGGCCACCGCAACATTTACATGGTTACCGGTAGTAGGTTACATCGGTACCAGGTCATATCAGTGCCGGAAGATACCATTACAAGATACTCCTCGGCACCAGTTCACCCTGAGATTAATCTCCACAATTAGGGGCCAGCAGAGGCTCGATCTGGACATGCCGTTCAAATTTCAATTAACAATTAATTTTCGAAAATGTGTCAAATAATAACATGTATGACTATCGTTATTGACAATCTGGATGCCTTTATAACCCTTTAAATAGCGGCGTTCCTTGGTCGCTGTCTAGCCGAGTGGGGATATCATTAACCTATTTCGGGTGGGCGTTTGGCTTTATTTTCCTTATTGATTAAAGACATTCTCATCTGGCATCTTTCATGTTGATATGATTTATAATTCGCATTCGCGGCATGCAACGGCATTACTATACGCTAGTCTGGCAATGGAGGGGGTCCCCAACAACAGGCCCGTTTTTTTATTGTGCACAATCTGCTATTATTTACGCAATATGGACAACAACACATCATTTACATTTAGCAGGATAAACATACGTATCAGGGGAGAATGGAGATATAGGCAGCTTTTAATTATTAAAATACATCTCTTCCATGCGTAAATATAGGGTACTTCGGACAGCGAATGGAATGGAAACTGTCCACACAGAGCCAGGGTAAGAGACTCACGGCTGCCCTCGATGGCATGGAGACTGTCACACAGAGCCAGGGTAAGAGACCCACGGCAGACCTCGATGGCATGGAGACTGTCCACACAGGGTCAGGGTAAGAGACTCACGGCAGCCCTCGATGGCATGGAGACTGTCCACACAGGGTCAGGGTAAGAGACTCACGGTTGCCCTCGATAGCATGGAGACTGTCCACACAGGGTCAGGACAAGAGACTCACGGCTGCCCTCGATGGCATGGAGACTGTCCACACAGAGCAAGGGTATGAGACCCACGGCTGCCCTCGATGGCATGGAGACTGTCTTCACAGGGTCAGGGTAAGAGACTCACGGTTGCCCTCGATGGCATGGAGACTGTCCACACAGGGTCAGGACAAGAGACTCACGGCTGCCCTCGATGGCATGGAGACTGTCCACACAGAGCAAGGGTATGAGACTCATGGCTGCCCTCGATGGCATGGCGACTGTCCACACAGGGTCAGGGCAAGAGACTCACAGTTGCTCTCGATGGCATGGAGACTGTCCACACAGGGTCAGGACAAGAGACTCACGGCTGCCCTCGATGGCATGGAGACTGTCCACACAGAGCAAGGGTATGAGACTCACGGCTGCCCTCGATGGCATGGAGACTGTCCACACAGGGTCAGGGCAAGAGACTCACGGCAGACCTCGATGACATGGAGACTGTCCACACAGGGTCAGGGTAAGAGACTCACGGCAGACCTCGATGGCATGGAGACTGTCCACACAGGGTCAGGGTAAGAGACTCACGGCAGACCTCGATGACATGGAGACTGTCCACACAGGGTCAGGGTGAGAGACTCACGGTTGCCCTCGATGGCATGGAGACTGTCCGCCCAGAGTCAGGGTAAGAGACGCACGGCAACCCTCGATGGCATGGAGACTGTCCACACAGGGTCAGGACAAGGGAATCACGGCAGACCTCGATGGCATGGAGACTGTCCACACAGGGACAGGACAAGAGAATCACGGCAGACCTGGATGGCATGGAGACTGTCCACACAGGGTCAGGGTAAGAGACCGACGGCAGCCCTCGATGGCACAGAGACTGTCCACACAGAGCCAGGGTAAGAAACTCACGGCTGCCCTCGATGGCATGGAGACTGTCCACACAGGGTCAGGGCAAGAGACCCACGGCAGCCCTCGATGGCATGAAGACTGTCCACACAGGGTCAGGGTAAGAGACTCACGGTTGCCCTCGATTGCATGGAGACTGTCCGCCCAGAGTCAGGGTAAGAGACTCACGGCAACCCTCGGTGGCATGGAGACTGTCCACACAGGGTCAGGGTAAGAGACTCACGGTTGCCCTCGATGGCATGGAGACTGTCCGCCCAGAGTCAGGGTAAGAGACTCACGGCAACCCTCGATGGCATGGAGACTGTCCACACAGGGTCAGGGTAAGAGACTCACGGTTGCCCTCGATGGCATGGAGACTGTCCGCCCAGAGTCAGGGTAAGAGACTCACGGCAACCCTCGACGGCATGGAGACTGTCCACACAGGGTCAGGACAAGAGAATCACGGCAGACCTCGATGGCATGGAGAATGTCCACACAGGGTCAGGGCAAGAAACTCACGGCAGCCCTCGATGGCATGGAGACTGTCCACACATGGTCAGGACAAGAGAATCACGGCAGACCTCGATGGCATGGAGACTGTCCACACAGGGTCAGGACAAGAGAATCACGGCAGACCTCGATGGCATGGAGACTGTCCACACAGGGTCAGGGTAAGAGACCCACGGCAGCCCTCGATGGCACAGAGACTGTCCACACAGAGCCAGGGTAAGAAACTCACGGCTGCCTTCGATGGCATGGAGACTGTCCACACAGGGTCAGGTTAAGAGACCCACGGCAGCCCTCGATGGCACGGAGACTCTCCACACAGGGTCAGGGTAAGAGACCCACGGCAGCCCTCGATGGCATGGAGACTGTCCACACAGGGTCAGGGTAAGAGACCCACGGCTGCCCTCGATGGCACGGAGACTCTCCACACAGGGTCAGGGTAAGAGACTCACGGTTGCCCTCGATGGCATGGAGACTGTCCGCCCAGAGTCAGGGTAAGAGACTCACGGCAACCCTCGATGGCATGGAGGCTGTCCACACAGGGTCAGGACAAGAGAATCACGGCAGACCTCGATGGCATGGAGACTGTTCACACAGGGTCAGGGTAAGAGACCCACGGCAGCCCTCGATGGCATGGAGACTGTCCACACAGAGCCAGGGTAAGAAACTCACGGCTGCCTTCGATGGCATGGAGACTGTCCACACAGGGTCAGGTTAAGAGACCCACCGCAGCCCTCGATGGCATGGAGACTGTCCACACAGGGTCAGGGTAAGAGACCCACGGCTGCCCTCGATGGCACGGAGACTCTCCACACAGGGTCAGGGTAAGAGACCCACGGCAGCCCTCGATGGCATGGAGACTGTCCACACCACAGGCACAGTAAATCAGAGGAGGGGGGAGGCCAGGGGTGGGGGGGGGGGGGTAGGGGGCCCCACAACGCATACTAAACACACAAGGTGTCCAACTCCCGCTGGAACTGAGCGACAGGCACCCGCTTCAACTCCCAATATCGCAGCTTTAGCGCGCTTGACGGGCCCCGTAAATGCCTAAGTCCGATTTCTAAGTAATTTATTTATTTCATTAAAAAGTAAATGAGACCTGTACTGCCGTCTAGCCGCGACAAATAAAGAATTAGGCAACGACAACAACCAACTCCGGAACAGATTGAGCAAAAATGGCTGACATCGCGAGAATTCGCCTGCGAGATCTCAGGCACAGTGCGCGATATGACGATTGGTCAGCTTTCACATGACGCTCATGTGGGGAGGTACTCCTAAAATCTGTCATTTTGATTAATCACATCATAGGGAGATGCTATGCAAATGTTCGTCCCGATTCAACAAATTTTGAAGTTGCATCCCCTGTGTCACGTGACACATTGTTCGACTGCCAACCAATCAGATTCATCTCGCTGACTGATGTCAGCCATTTTTGCTCAATCTGTTCCGGAGTTGGTTGTTGTCGTTGCATAATTCTTTATTTGTCGCGACTACACGGCAGTACAGGTCTCGTTTACTTACTGATGAAATAAATAAATTACTTAGGTATCGGACTTAGGCAGTTATGGGGCCCGTCAAGCGCGGTAAAGGTGCGATATTGGGATTTGAAGCGGGTGCCTGTCGCTCAGTTCGAGCGGGAGTTGGACACCTTGTTTCTTTAGTATGCGTTGTGGGGCCCCCTACCCCCCCCACCCCCCGGCCTCCCCCCTCCACTGATTTACTGTGCCTGTGGTCCACACAGGGTCAGGGTGAGAGACTCACGGCTGCCCTCGATGGCATGGAGACTGTCCACTCAGACTCTATGGGTGACAAACGATCCTACGCTTTTGGAAACTAAGCCTACGGTGCAAGTACTCTAATCCAGAGGCTTGGGCCGCGGAGGAAGGAAATAAGAGGGGTGGGGATTTCGGGCCTTCAACAAGCTGCGGTTGGTGTCAGCAGACAAGCCTCAGTCACACAAGTACTCTCACGGGACCCATTGGGTGCAGATTGGTTCTTTGAGATAAAGATAAAAACCATTTTTTTTTTCATTCCGCCATGACTTTCATGGGTTCATGTGGATTAATTGGCAACGTGAAATCTACAGTCCGCTGATAATTAACCGTCCCATCTCGTTGAACCTCTTCGGCATGCCAGCCCCCGGCCTCAGGCCTAATCATCTGCCCACTGCCCCCTCCCCCCGACCCCTCCCCTTCACCAGCATGGGCAGTACTCGTCCCACGCCCTCCCCCTCCCCTTCTTTTACACACAGGGGCAATGACACCGCCACAGCACTCGGTGTCTGAATGCGATATCAGTTCTATTAAATGAACATCAAATTGAATGCGTCAAGCACCAAGCAATTCATGGCACTTATTATAACATGATGTCCTCGTGTATTCATCACACAAGATGCTTCGGAGACAAGGTAAATGCAAAGCACGGGTTTCGTATATTGAAACCATTATATTCTGTACAATATTCTAACAGAAGCGAAAGAAACATTGGTTGAAAACGAAAACGAAGCCAACTTTATACGTTAACTTAGGAGGAAGGTCTTGAATTGTGTTGCAACTATATGATGGCAGCAGCACTTAGTTTCTGCATGTTAAAATAACTATATCCTTTATATTGTTTTGGTGTACTTTATAATCTCTTTTGGATGGGCCGCTTGCTTATTGTATATTGTCTTCTCTGTGCATTGATAAAATAAATAACTATATTGTCAATATATATATGTAGAATATTGCGGAATAGATCCATAGCGAGTGTCGTTTCGCTTCCAGTTTTATAAGGCCGAAAAGCCGATGGCTTCGGGGCCGAATATGGTCAAAGTGCCCTACTTTAGTATGGGATCCCCAGTAATTCCATGTGGCTGGACGGTGCACGCATCCGGTGCCACACAGATGGCAGACAACAATAGCGGGGTTCCCACATTGTTGTCATCAATGGATTGATATGGATATGCTCTCCGGCAAATGCCGGGTACGTAAGTTTGGGATACTCTAGATGATGAAACTAGTGGATTGGCTATCATATGTTCAATTGCTTGG
Source organism: Arenicola marina (assembly GCA_964019135.1). NCBI lineage: Eukaryota > Metazoa > Annelida > Polychaeta > Arenicolidae > Arenicola > Arenicola marina. The sequence continues at coordinate 30,933,855 of OZ025251.1, read as the reverse complement.
GAAAAAACTTTGATTCAGTCAACCGCCTCACATATGTGTCACCTTACACGATGTTGCGGATAAAAACAATCGGATAAGGGATTCTACCGCACGAGTCCTCAATGGCGAATGTTCACCGATATCTCCTCCCAGCCCGTAATGCCACGCCATATAGTCCAGGCCCAGGCTTTCCTACGCGACTCTATGGAGCTGGCGACGAGGCGTAGTCTTACATCCGGATGACAACGGTTTCAGTCAGTCGGTTTCCAGGAGGGCCTCTAGAGGTTATATCATTCGGTGTCCAATCAGGCCACAACAGAGATATTGGCTTAATTAGTTGCTTGACAACGAGCGCCCGAAGCAATTACTGACGTCGTGTGCGTAATCTCTTCATGGGCGTGCCTTGGGCACACCGTCATTCCCTGCCTTCTCGGCGTATTCAGCCCGGGGTGCCTTTGAAGTGACGTAAGCACAACGACATTCACACATGTGGACGTGTGATTGTTACTCCGCTAATCGCCGAATTTACATATTCACGGCCCGATGTGTGATTTGCTAATGTGTCAGCTGAGTCGTCAGTATTTCACATGAAACTCCTTACGACATTATATCGCGACCATCTAGATAAGCATATGACATTGATATGGGTGCGGGATTCAGGATAAGTCTCCCGTAACCTGTCTGAATCTGGTTGTGATATATGGCATGGGGGAGTTTTATCGCATTCTATCGCACGAACTTTAGTCCAATTTCACCCAGAGAGGTTACAAATCGACCATTGTACCCAATGAAAGGGTGCGAGATGGGCTTTGTACTAGACTTGGTGTCACAATAGGCCGCAGCCAAAGCGTGAGTGCGAGAAAAATGCTTTACCCTGAACGAAAGTCACGTTGTGGATATATGTTATCACCTGTCACGGGAGATTAACATATACCTCGTGGATTAGCTGCTGATGTCATCCAGCTCGGATTATGTAATAAACCCAGATCTGTCAGGAGAATATTGCCTGACAAAATGACGTCACTTCCGTTGCCAGCTTACTGACGCTGATGTCGCTTCCGGTGCCAGCTTACTGACGCCGACGTCACTTCCGGTGCCGGCTAACTGAGCATGTTGATCTCGCGACCTTATATACACTCCGACACTAAGCCCCGCCCACGTTTGAGTCCATTTTCCTTCAGCGTGAGTATGAAATTGACAATCATAGCTGATGGTAGTATTATAATGTTGCGTTCGGCTCCCTTAAGGATGGCCAGAGTGTACAGAGATTCGAAATACACGTGCGGCTCGTGGGTTGGGGAGGGGTGAAGGGTGGGCTCACAAACCTCAGTTTGAGTTATGACCAGAATTCAAGCCAGAAGATTCTAAAAAGGCAGCATTTTCTTTCACTTGAAATGTTACTCAAGGGGGCAAATTGGTCGTGTTTTTCAGCAATCGCTTAGCGTTATCGTCGCTTCGTCCATGAATCAGACCTGGAAGCAGATGTGCGTAGTTGGACAGAGTGTGAGCGCAGATGCTCATGTCGGTAAGTCGGTAAGAGAAGTGGTCGTGGCAGCCTGATAAGAAACTAGAGCCTTGTTTAAAATTTGTACGTCTGAGAGCGTCTGAGGGTTTCCCAGACGGTACGACAGTCAACATTGGGAGAGAGAGGGACTTCGGGAGGGATTGGGGTGGCCATACCTTGAAATGGATAAGGGATACAGATAGAACACGGTGGACTGCGGTTGGCGATTATGAACTCAACGCATCAAGGGCATCGAACAGTTGAAACAAGCAATCAGTACATGAGCTGAATACATAAGCGTTATCAATAAATGACATAGCCCACACATGTAAAACAATCACCAAATTAACATGCAAGCATTATTGCATTTTTTGGATTTGGTACCCCCATTCTCCACCAATGTTATAATGCACATTCGGCTCCGTTAAGGAAGGCTAGAATGGGGGGTGGGGGGGGGGGGGGCAAGCGGTCTTTACATTCTCCGGGAACGGGCTTTTCTTTTCACCGTGAACTGGGAATGAGGAAAATAATTCTTCGACCGTCGTGATGAGTGATTTTCATTGTGATTTGGGAACACGACCCAGCTTGGCTGGTTACCGCAGTCGATGTAACAACAAACGATTGAAGAGGTTTTATGGTTTATATAGTAAATCATGAATATAAAATGTATTATGTAATTTACAAATGAACGTGAAGCGTGGGCGGATACGTGCATTAAATACCTGTCTTGATGCGATGTGAGTTCCCATGATTTAAAATCCTTCCCGTCTTCGTATACTTCCCTACCTTTTCCATCTAAGGGGCGCCTTTCACCAAGTCCGTATCTCCCGCTGGTGTTGTTCGTCTCTCGTCAATGCGTAGCATCAACGGCCTGTACGTGCCGCCTACCTTCCGGTTGTTCGCCTTTACTCGCTTTACATACAAGATCGGCTTGAGCTGTCCTTGAATCCACAACTAACCACTGAAGCTTTGTGCATATCAGAATTTTAACCATCCGAGTAAATTATGTAAAATAGGAGCGGTTAGACAGTTGATAAACCAGAATGCGGTTGTTTCATGAGTGACTGTGGGGGTGTTTTCGGTTATCCCGTTCGCGTGCCCCGAGTGGATATTTTGCGCATGCGCATTAACATTTCCGCACTTAATGAGACCATAGGGCAAATCCGAGTTATCCGACCTCAACATGGCTGTCAGCGGATAACTTGGCACTTTGGAAGAAGACAGTTCTGTTGGCGATGAAGACGATACGCTCCGGGTCCTGAAGTTGAACACGTTAACGCTCAGCGATTTGATCCTCCCCGCCCTATTAATCTGACTTGGCACTGCACTAGCCGCAGACGCCGCAGTTGGCAGTAGCCAGTGCGACCAAACTTGATCGCACAAATAATTGTTTTAACTGACAGCAACGCATTGACATCCAGCCAAAACTTCGTAAATCTAATATTGGTTCTTCTTTATAATACAATAGTGTCACTAAGACATCAAAATAGTGATTAATAGTGTTATAATAAGCAAAGTTTTTTCTTTCGACTTTTCTGCACTGGGTCCCGCCATCTTGGATATCCTTGTGTTCCTACCCTCGGCCGGGAGTACGCGACGCGGTGAAATATGTCATGTGACACACCGCTCGGAGCGCGACTCGCGTAGTTTGATTTACAAATCCTTGTGGCCGGAGTAAGTCTACTCCGCGCGCATAATCGAACACGCCCTTAGTGTCAGGCGATCTGATGTGTTGCGCGTGGTTTTCCATGTCGTATGACGTAATAATCATCATGACTCAGCATGTCTGCGCGCGGTATCCATGGTCACGTAACAACGTTCCTTATATGGACTGACCAGGCGAAGACAATGGTGCTCAGTTTGTCGCAGAAATGTAGACATCCATGATTTGCCTCAAAATGCAACGCTTTCAACAGGCTCGTCGAACGGACCACATGCATTATGGAGAGATAAATGTCTTATCTTTAACTATATTATGATTTTATAGGAACAAAGCAAGCAAAAAATAGTTTTACACCCGCTCGATTCCTCACGCACAAACCCGCGCAGCCGGCTGATACCCAACACCCAATCGTATCGTTGACTACAATAAGTGCGCGTCACGCAGCTGCAGCAAGGCACCAGCGTGATGCGCACTCGTGCTAAGAGCACGTGTTTTTTTGTTGGTCCGCCAAAAGACCTAAACCGGAAATAGAACCCGCGAGAACTGTACAGCCCTATAGCTGTTATGACAGTTAGTGGATCTAGAATTGGGTCCCTAGAGATAGCGTTTGGCGTGTTATCTTATGGTTTATGTAATACATTAAAAGAAACCTGGGCGTGTATAACGGTAGGTACAAGTGGGCAGTACTCATCTCTGAACTGGCAACAACATGACATGCTGCTTTGTTTGTCAGACTTGTTTGTCAGACATAACACGCAGAAGACCTTTTTTCACCACATGATTGGATAACAGCAACAGTGACGTCAGTGGATGATTGACAGCCTGGATCGGCCTATTTATAAGATAATTCGCAATTTGCCGACATGCCCAATAGTAAAGCCGCTATGCATTATGAATGTTCTTTTCATGACCTTAGTCATGTCGGGCTTTGGCGTATCATCAACTGTATAATAATACACTTTATTCACACCGCAGACGTAAAAACCGGACTACAACCTGGCCACCTCGCCCTATTATCGCTCATCCCGAGCATTCATTAGATGCGCTGGTCATTATGATGGAAAGGGCGATAATGGATACAACCCGGTGGGTGTTACTTGTGTCAAGACAGGCGACAATTACGAAGACCTTTATGACATTTGATTCAGATATGTAACATTAGAAAATCCTCTTTATATATAACGAGTGCCAAAACTGGCAACACAATGGTGGTATTTTGTGCCTGTCGTGTCCTAAAGTCTGGATTTCCGCCAGCGCCAAACGCCCTATCTGACCGGGGAAATGGAGTATTGGAGACTGGAGTGGTAGGATGGGGGTCTCACAGGATTTGCATCGCGACAGCTAGACGCACTGGCGCACCATAGGAACCTCCATCGAGACGCGATGGCTCGGAGACGTGCTCAATTTAAAGAGACTATAGTCAGGTTCAGAGACGAAACGCTTTTTCTATCCAATACAATTAGGGAATACAAGGGCGGAGACGTGCGCAGGACCCTTTATACCGGAAGTGTCGTACCTAGAGAGCCCCCCCTCGCCGTCACGCACAGTTGCCGTTTAGGGGTGTTTATTTTTCGTCTTCTCGCTGGCAGCAGTAGGCCTACCACTGGGAGCTGATAACGCGCAATTTCCTATGGGGTCAAGGATTTGATGAAGAGGGGTAGCCAACATGGCACTGGCTTCTTTTCACGTGGCCAGTGAAGAGGTTCGTGGTTCATGTCAGCAACCACTAAACGGATGATTGTAGTGAAACATAGAGGAGAGCAGTACGTGGGCTAAACTGCCTTTTTTTATATGCCCACCAACATGGACGAGCAACAGAAAGGACGGTGTGGGTACATCATAATGAAGATGACCAAATGTTCCTTGAGGGCAAGTTCCTCCTTATAACTTCTTCTGGACTTCTTCTTCGTTGGCCAATAATAGAGCCCCGGAAGGGGCTTTTTCTACACGGCGACACGGCGATTTTTAAAATCGACAACGCGACATTGGGGTTGTCTTAGAATCGACATGCGACATAAGACTTAGCGACACGCGACATGGAACTTTTCTTAAAATCGACATACGACATGGACCTTTTCTTAAAATCGACACGCGACATGGACCTTTTCTTAAAATCGACACGCGACATGGCTACCCCCCCCCCCCCCCCTCAGGGGCCCTAATAATGATGGAGACATTCATCGCTTAATTTGGCTGACGAGGGAGTGACACAATCCCCAGCCTAACACCAAACGGATTGCCTTGATGGACAACAACGTTCTTTACCGGACATTTTTATAACAAAAAGTGTCCATGAATAATTACGTATTTTTATTTAATAAACCCAACTCGGAAAATAACTGTAAAAATGGAATAACGATCAGAGTTTTGATATTAAATAATGTGTTATAATATAGTAGTGAGACATGTATGGTGAATATTTACTAGCGGTCGGGAAGATACATTACTGGAGTCATCCTCTCTATGAGGACGCAAGGTGTGTATTGTTATTATTGTAGGATTATAATTCGTCCCATGTGGGATTCAGATAAGTCGGATCAGAAAACATGATGATTACATCTTTAAGCTGTCTAATCTTTTAATGTTGCGCTTGGAGTCATCTACATGTAACATGAACCAAGCAACGACGGCGAGAACTGGCATTATAATGGCGACATTTGATGTCTGTTATCGCTGTGATGTCAGTCCCGGTGACAAAAGACAGGTTCTGCCAGCTCAACTCCGCATGAGCAGAACTCGAGGCTGATAACTGTCATCTGAGTGGGTGGGTGTGGAGAGGCGGTGGGGGTGGGGGGCGGGGGGGGGGGTGTAAGGGAGTGGAGGCAGGGAGATCGGGCGAGGAGGCGCTGGGAGCCAGCGAAGTCGAGTGTCCGTCCCGCCGCCAGGCAAAGATCAATGATGAAGACAAAGGAAACAGAGGGGCATTGTCTTCGTGGCCGGAAGCGTAGGTAAACAAGAGTGACTGGGTCCATGTCGCATACAGCGACTAATGCTATTTTGTTGTCAGCGTGAATGACACAAGAAGTGGGGATGTCAACGGCCGCTGTGCCGGTTCCTGCTGTGGCGGGCGGTTGATAAACGATCAAGTGATCGACGTTGATGGATCAGACTACGATCAGACACGCGGTGGGTTAAGACTCACTATGATTCCTAGCTTTATCCTCGTCCTTCCGGTTAATGCTCGCCACACCCCACATTAAATCGTCCACAACAAGTCTCAAGGCAAAACAACATCGACAAATTAACCAGGGGCGGATCCAGGGGGTGGGGTTAGGGGGTTGCAACCCCCCCCCCTTGGGAACCTGAACATACACTGTTAAATTCGGCTTCTCCGAGCAGCGCCCACCCCCCGGTCGCAAGTTTTCACAGAGCAACCCTCCCCTTGGCAAAAAGAGAGCGACCCCCCCAGTCGCAAGTTTTTACAGAGCATGCCGCCCCCCCTTGGCAAATTCCTACATCCGCCCCTGTTAACCATCTCAGAGATAGACTTTAAGCGTACAGCTACATGTAAAACTTCGAAGCAATGACACCAGGACGAAAAAGGGGTAATAAAGACCGCTATAAATAGTGATGAAGATAATGAATGAACGGATTTACATTAGTTCCTTAATTTTCTCGAATCAAACGCTGAAAAAATGAAAGAATGAACGGTAAGGAATAAAAGGAATTAATTGTTGCTTTACATTACAATATACGTAATAGTACCTATAGTGGTTGCTTGTGATTCATTATTACGTATTGTCATTTATATGGTACTATTTAGACTATGCTTCGAACCTAAAGTAAAATGGATAGCCATATTCTTATTACCTCCTTTACCCCAGTGGTTGGGACCGGTTTACGCAGCTGTGTTTTGCACACCATTAATATGTAGTGATAGTCTGTATTAATGCCACCACGACAAGTTTTCGTTTACCTTACGCTAATCATATGCACCTGCCCAGCATGTAAAACTTGACAATTATTTCCCACGTATGGACAAATGCACAAATTTGCTGATGTTGTTTTCTTGAGACAGTTTCGTTTCTGGCGGTTCAAGGTAACTAGGTCATCAAAAAAACTATCCAGTGTTCGTTTGTTACTTTCAATATAAATGAAATCACGTACCTGACATACGCATTTCGGTTACGTAGTGTCAATAATTTCAATGTTTTTGCGTTTGGGCGTCCCGCCATAAGACAGCCCTCTTAAGACGTCAGACGACCCAAGTGTAAATAGGTCAACGTATAAATATGCAAATGTACATAATACAATATATGTATTGATGAGATGAGAGTGTATGATGAGAGTGTATTAGTGCGCACAGCTACCAGTACCACTGGCGATCACTCCCCTAAAAGTTACGAGCTCGCAACCCTATCTTTTACGTGCTAATTTTACGAGCGATTTTAAGTTGCCGAGCAAAGGACATAATATATAAGTCAACATTATTACACAATCTTTGCAATATATTTATGCCGACAAGTCAACATCTCTCATTCCTTGTCGGACCAGCAGAATTTTAAACTTTAAGAACAATCTTTACGAGATCTTAATGAAACGAGCCCCAGCTATCCATACGTTTTCGACATGATAACAAAAAAAGGAATAGCAGTGCTATTCCGAATCAAAACTAACTCTCATAGTCGTGGTTGATAGTCATGGTTGTTGATTTGTTCTCCATTTGGCGTGCGCCGACAGCCTTTTCTCGCCCCTAATGAGCTTCGTTAGTGCGTTGTATCGTAACATATTGACGCCAGCCTCGGTCAATGGATCGAGTGTCTTGTTGACGAATAGTAACACGAGCCAAATGAGGGACTAGGCGGTGTCACCGAGGGCGTCACCTTCTGTCTATGTGCTGACGCCCACCGGACGCGTTCGCGGCGCGGTGACGGAACTGACGCGGCCCCGGCTTAGGCTATTTTTAGATATTGGCTTTATTTTGAAACAAATGAAAGATAGATTCTTCTGATGAGGACGCACTCATGCTGTTAGCAACGGGAAGACGTCGCAACAGGAAGCGGTATTGGATTCATCGCACTGTTCAAAGAAGACAGGCACAGGGAGAATACCACAGGCTCATACAGGAGCTAAAAATTGCAAACAGTGAGAGGTTTCGGACCTAAGTTTACTTCAGATTGACGCCAATGCAATTTCAAGAGTTGCTGGATCTGGTTGGGGGAGTCCCGTATCATGTCTCCACCAACTTTCGCGCGTCCTTGTGTTCGGAACAAAGGCTTTTGCCGCCATGTTGGAGAGTGGGCAGGCATCGCGCTGAATTTTATTCTTTTTTCTGATTGGCCGAAAAGTCGACGGCGCGCCGACCGACGACCGAAAAATAGAACATGCCCTATCTCACCGCGGAGCCTCGACGGTACCGCGACGGCACCGCGCCGGTGAGGTCCCGCTGACGCGTGCAGTGGGCGTTAGCCAAGCGCTACTCAACTGTCCTATTTTTCCGCGCCGCGTCAGTTTCGTCGCCGCGCCGCAAGCGCGTCCATCGGGCGTTAGCACTAAGGCTTATAGATGTACCAGATCGCGAAGCCATTGAACCCCATTGTCTTTGTGGGGGAAGCGACGTTCACATCTCTTAGCAACGGCCATCGTCATGCCAATGGGACAATGGGACAATGACACTGACGCGGAGGCCTCTGTGTCGAGACAGCGCGGCATTGTTATCGTGGCTCCCTAAGCCCGTGCATAAAGGATGTTCACCCATCTTGGGGTGTTTTCCATTATCCCGAGCGGATATTTTGCGCATGCGCATTTACATTTCCGCACTTAGTGAAACCAAACGGGATATCCGAGTTATCCTAACAACATGACTGCCATGGCAGGGGATAACTTGGCACTTGGGTTTTGTGTAAGCTTATTTTTCGGACAGTTCTGTTGGCGATGAGGACGATACGCTCAGGCTCCTGAAGTTGAACACACAGACGCTCAGCGAATTGGAGACGTTCTTAGTCCATTTTTTTAGAGCCCCCCGTCGAGGTAGATTACATTGGATGGCATAGAGATCGCTGGCATAAACCTACTTGCCAGAATGGTAATCCTACCCTTACGCTTCAGTCCTTGTCTTAATCTTCTGTTTTCCTTTCCTGTAATTTTATCTCCACAGCCAAGACGGCTTATTTCAGAGGAGCCCAAGCGAACCCATAATACCGATAAAAGTCAATGAATGCCTCTTGCTTTTGGAGTGAGTTTGCAAGGATGGGAAAGTCTTGGATTCGGGTAGACCGCGGGACGATGTCCATAGCTTGCCTGGGCTAGTGTTCTATCACGGTAGACATTAGTAGTGGCATAGACACCTGTTATCGGGAGGATATGGACTGTATTAGACACCCATGGTCTCAATCAATGTTGGAACACATCTCCCGGAAATTATCAGTAAGCTAACGCGCGGCGCCCCCTCGTGGAGATAAAGAAAAGCCGGAAATGGACACATGGGCAGAACAGGCACGGACAGAAATCCCTATGAGGGAAGGTCAAGGTCGAGAGTAATGATTTGCCCACCTCGGCAGTGGTTGACGCATATTAATTACATCCGTATATAGGCAAGACAGACTGCCGTCAAGAACGGAGAGGGCAGGGGAATAGAGGTGTGGGAGTGAGGGGTACTGGTTGTTGGCCTACTTTTATGACAGTGGCATATGAGGGTAGACGTATTCGAAGGCTAAAGATGTGGCCGCTGCAGCCCACCTCCCACCCCCGTTCTTTTGTCTAGCCCTCTGTCCCCCTGTTACCTCTTCTGTCTCTTAATTCATGAGCACGTAGGTTATCGATGATATATAGCCATTGCATTGCTCATCATCAGCCGCGAGGCACTTCTAGCGAAGTCTTTGCCGTATAATGGTCCATCATTACCCACATGCCAAGGGGCGCTGATATAGGAGCAGCCCTAATATAGGGGCAACCCTAATATAGGGGCAGCCCTAGCTACCCCACCTCCTCGATTTTTACATTTTTGCTTTCGACTCTAAACCGCCAAAAGAACATCGTCAGTTGAAAATGCTTATGCTAACATTGGGCGACGTTCGACATCCCATGCCCCCCCCCCCACCCCCCTGCCCCCACCCTCCTCCTCCCCCCGCCTCCGCCCTCCACCCCCTATACCTCAAACACAAATAGAAAAATCTTTTCGGCGCATCACTATTACACACAGACATACACACCATCCTAGCAGTATGCTGACCAAGACCGATCAACAAACATAATGTATCTCTATCAGCCTATCAGTACTGTCTTCAGATACTGTTCCATCAAGTCCTCCATATAAGGAAGCTCCCACACAATATACTGGTCGATAGCTTTTCCAGACGGCCCATTAGTTACCTAGCCTGGCTCGATAGTCCTTGCTACTCCCTATGGAATTCATTAGACAGGGCGGTTAAAGGCGGTGCTATGGCCTAATCTCTGCCTAAACATGTCTGCAGGAAGACGTTCAGCCTCAACGCTCTTCTTCAAACACAATTTATTAGGATTAATGTGTAATTATTTAAGTCGGCACGTGCCTGTTTTTCCAATATGTCTCATCGGTCTGTAGATTTGTTGATATATGATTCTAATTGGAATATATATATATATATTTATAACACAAGTTGCAAGTGTCCTTAGATTGCTCACCGTGAAATAAACAGTTTAGAAACATATTTCCTGGCGAAGAACGAACGGTGCCCACTCAGCAAATACCTTTTCTAGGTGATGAAAGTGAACATTTGTCAACACCACGTTGTCATTCCGAAATGTAATGAACTGAATTGGTGCTTTAGCAGCGCTCTCGGCATGATTAAGGATGAGTGGATGACAGATGACCCAGATTAGGTGCAGAGGCCAGATTTAAACCAGGAACATATTTGATCTGCTGTCTAATGCGCGCTGTGGTTTTAAATACATGGGCCATCTGCTTGGAAGCGTATTACGATAAGGCTCTTTTCTTTAGTAACTTGCGCCATTATCATCAATACCGTAGGGGTGCCGGCATTCACAAGGATGGCGGAAGTCAAACACGAAGATTGACTTGATTGCCGTCGTTCTTGTTCTTAGTGTTGAAGTCAATAATCCAGAATTTTAATATATTTTCATATAATTATGGCACTTTATTGCAAATTCAGAATGTCCACATTGTGGCTGAATTTTTAGTTTTGATTTAGACCAAATAAACGTTAGAAAAATTTATGTTCTACTTAACGCTAGGTAAATTTCAGCAGCGCTAAGTATGTTTTAGGAATAATGTCGGAAAACTGTACAGGAAATTTCGAACGATTACCACATATGCTTCAACGATTAATGCTTTGCCGATTGTGCACATGAGTATACATGCTGGCTATACACATATTAATTTATATTAAGCATAATAATAGGGTTGTGTTAGCCATATGGCTAATACAATCTCTGTCACATATGTCTCTGTCATTATCACCTTGTTATCACTATCTCCAATGCGTCCTTTGAACCATCATCCGGTTGAGATTGAGGTGCGACGGCGCTGCAGACAACCTTCACCTTCATGTGAAGTCAACTGCACTTGTGGACAACGAAAGAATTCAAGGTAATTCCCGTGATGTCTGATAGTGGCCAAATGGTGTTTTTCACCCCTAAACCGATCTTAAATTATTACCACTAATAATATAAAATTTTACAAACAAACAGGAATATTTCAATATTCCTGTTTTTTTCCGAAATATTAAAACGAGGTTACAGAGAAAGGCAGTTACGCAATACTTTTCATTTTTCACATCAATTATGATCTTGAGCGATAATAAGAACTGCAGCACTCAGCAGCCGTATACGGCTGTAGAGGGGCCAATCAACTTCTCCAGTATGGCGGGCGAACTGACGAGCCTTGTGCCTATATAATGATGTTACAGCATCCTCCATCCACATTCACCACCACCATCACCCCGCACACACCCACCCCTCTTCGCTTGCTCGCTGCACCTTCCCTCTCCCGTGGGGGGTATAATTACGAAGTGCAGGAGTACCCGATACCGCCGCCGTATGACGGTTGCTGTCTGGTGGAGCTGGCGTCGCCTTGTTGACGGCAGCGCCTGGTGGAGCTGGCGTCGCCTTGTTGACGGCAGCGCCTGGTGGAGCTGGCGTCGACTTGTTGACGGCAGCGCCTGGTGGAGCTGGCGTCGCCTTGTTGACGGCTGCGGAGGGCGATCGGCTGGGCGTCCCGTGATGAGCTGGCAGGCTGTTAATGGAGTGCGCATGGCTCTCTGCCGCTGGGGTATTGGTCGCCTGAAGCCGGTGGTTTGGGGACTTGGGAAGTAATAAGAAGGGGACCTGACCTTGAGGATGTGAGGGATGAAGGGCAAGGGGTGAGCGGAAAGACAGGGGATGGGAAGGAGGCGGGGAGGTGAGGGGAACATTTAGGGTGCCCGGTTAGGGATGGGGGGGGGGCAGGGAAACAGAAGTGGTGTGGGTGACAAAGAGGAGAGAGGGAGAGGGCGAGGGGAGAAGGGGGGGGGGGGCGTGCATGCTGGTTTGACGTCCTCAAGGAGGAAGAAGAGTTGTTGAGTTGTGTTACTTGGGGGCGGTTGGGGATGCGGGGCTGGGTCGGGGCGGGACTGGGGGTAGGTTGCCAGAGGGGGTGGTTGTTATATCTGTCAGGTAGACGAAACGATGTGCCATGGCGGAGATGTTGTGGAGGCAGTAGGTATAAGCGTCATGGTAATTTGGGTTGCTTGTGGGTTGTATATTCAGGAAGCTGTAACCAATTGTGGTCATATCGTGTCAGTGGGAGGAGGTGGGGAAGAGCGGAGCCATGTCTCCAAGATAACCCCCTACTCTCTGCGAAGAAAGACGGATTTTTTTTCCAGCGACCACACAGGCATGACCACAGTGGGGCTAAAACCGCATATCCAAGTGCCGTTATGCTCTCATGTGGCCAGACCACTCAATGCGAGCGCTCTAACCCAGTGCGCTATTGGGCGGCCCTGTTTCTTGGGTCGTGTCATTGGCAGGCGGGGGTTGGACATTGACATTTGTCAGTGTGACCAGTACAGGCTTAGGTTGTCATGGTGACAGGTACAGAGAAGCCCCGTTTATGCAGTACGGGGGAAGGGGGTGTGTGTGTGTGGGGGGGAGGGGGGGGGGGGGGCTGGGGCCAGGCGCCACTAGAAGCGACGATGTCCGGGACATCCCCCCCCCCCGCCAACCCCTACGCGTCAATAGTATATACCATGGGGACTGCCAAATGGTCCTGTAATTAACCCACTGCCGTAAAAAGGTCGCTGTTTTTCTTTTTATTTGTTTTAAATCTAATGAGAGTCGATACCCGCCCCTGATAGACGGCTACATCAAGGGACATACGGAACTGGTCTCCAGGCGGGAGTATAATATGGATTGGGAACTAGACGCTATGGTGCCGGTGACCCATCAGATCCCGGGGCGGACTCAACACTTCAGGATTCGGCAGCGGCAATGCGAAGATATCGACAACCAGAAGACCAAGTTAGGGAACTGGAAAGGATTTCGATTAGGTTTAACCAGTAGCGATCGCCGTAATGGGACTCCCAGTGGGAAAATCGTGAAAGTGGCAGACGGAGATGGAGGGGGGTGGGGAGAGGGATGGTGGCAGAAAGGAATATGTCGATCAGAAGCCTGGAAGAAGTGATTCGTAGCCCCTGGAGAAGGACGTGCTATGGGGAATATATCAGTAGATATTTATATACCAACTCATTGGCCCAGCCCTTTATCTTCCTGCATTGACAGCGTGGGCGGTGAGGGTGAGGGGTGAGGGTGAGGGGTGAAGGTGAGGGACGGCTGTAGCCAGAGGTCGTCATGGGAGCGACAGGCTTGACGCGAGGCAGTCCCTTCTCTTCACTCTGGGTAATGAGAAGGCAATCACACAGCCGTAGAGATTTGTCGACCCTTTGCCCCCATCCCCCCTTCTCATCCCCCTCCTCGCCAAGCATAAGGTTCCTATCGCTGTTTGCCATTTGCTCCTCATCAGACGGATAACTGACATAGCACTTAAGTCCAAACAAAAGTGAGGCGCTCTCCCCAAAATGGCGCCGGACATTGGGGACAGAACTCTCGTTGTGACGAGACTTGGAAGTTTCGTCCTGGTGAGACTTGGAAGTCTCGTCCTGGTGAGACTTTGACGTGTCGTCATGGTGAGACTTAGAAGTCTCTTCCTGCGAGATTTGACTCGCTGCCCGCGGCTAATGGAATGACTGGCAATGGAGTTGCATGGTGTGGGTGTGGGTGTGGGTGTGGGTGTGGGTGTGGGTGCGGGTGCGGGTGCGGGTGCGGGTGCGGGTGCGGGTACGGGTGCGGGTGCGGGTGCGGGTGCGGGTGCGGGTGTGGGTGTGGGTGTGGGTGTGGGTGTGGGTGTGGGTGTGGGTGTGGGTGTGGGTGTGGGTGTGGGTGTGGGTGCGGGTGCGGGTGCGGGTGCGGGTGCGGGTGCGGGTGCGGGTGCGGGTGCGGGTACGGGTGCGGGTGCGGGTGCGGGTGTGGGTGTGGGTGTGGGTGTGGGTGTGGGTGTGGGTGTGGGTGTGGGTGTGGGTGTGGGTGTGGGTGTGGGTGTGGGTGCGGGTGCGGGTGCGGGTGCGGGTGCGGGTGCGGGTGCGGGTGCGGGTGTGGGTGTGGGTGTGGGTGCGGATGCGGGTGCGGGTGCGGGCATGGGTGTGGGTGTGGGTGTGGGTGTGGGTGTGGGTGTGGGTGTGGGTGTGGGTGTGGGTGTGGGTGTGGGTGTGGGTGTGGGTGCAGGTGCGGGTGTGGGTGTGGGTGTGGGTGTGGGTGTGGGTGTGGGTAGAGGAAGGTGAGAATTGGGCGGTGAAGGTGATGGAGGCGGTGGGGGGGGGGTGGAAGTGAGGAGACTTTAGCGGGCCGGTCGATCAGCTGACGTCGCAGGGGATTAACGGGACCAGACTCCATCCTCTCTTCGACATGTCTCGGCTCAAGTGCAAGATCTCGTCGGCTCATGAGAACCAGAAGCGGCCCACCCCGATCCTCATGCCGGGACCACCCACAGTTTTACGTCTAGACTCGTCATCTTCAAACCTACCTTAAAGGGGCTTACAAGTGATACAAATCATGGGGAAACTTACAGGCGTTCTATGAGCTAGGCAGTCGAATGTTCTTTTGGGAGATGCAGGAAAAAACTTCAAATGTTGGAATAATTACGCCAAACTATGACGCTTGGCTTCACGTGGGTCATCCGTATCATAGTCATGCATATTTATTATCGAAGGCGCCTGTGAGCAGAAACTAAGTAGACCCCCCACCCATCGCCCGCCCCCCGGACAAATGTCAATCAAGAACCAATGTGGATGACGCCGATGTCCACTCAGACATCAATTAATTCACGTTTTGTCTAACATGAACGATGCACTATGCATGATTGATGCATGAGTTTTGAAAGTGCAAAATCATAAAATGGATTAATACACCTTTGCCCTTGCTCTCCAAGTTCCCCCCCCCCCCTCCCTCCTCCGGGGCCGTCCGCATCCCATCCAACTAGCATTGACAAACGGCGCCTCGTTAAATCGAGTTGGCATCGTATGTCGTCCTCTGCTGACCTGCCTATCAGTATTCCTGGCCTGGGATCGTTTAACTGTCTCCTCCAGTGTCTCATGCCGTAAACAACAAAACCAGACGTTACAGTTTCTGCGCCTCCTGCTGACAAGGTCCTTTAGAGGTCACTGCCACACCCCGACAGACGCTGTTAGTTCAGATTGGATCCAAAAGGAGCATAAATAAATAAATTCACCCATGCTTTCATGTGGCCACTACATATCGATCTGGTGTTTCCCAGGTGGAGGTGCATGTGGGTTTGCTCTTGTGTATGATGCATGTGTCTCCACGGGTATCTAGGCCTCGGGAATATCAATGATGTACATCCCGTCAAATAGTATTATTGTTTGGTTCACCATATATTTTTTTCATACAAACTGTATTTATGTTGTTATGCAAGGTTCTCCACAGGAAATACGAATGGAAATTATCACAAATGTGGCCTAAATGGCCGATCCAGTAAACTATCCACGTTCTTACATTAGTAGAGTTCCACCTTTATTGGGGCCAAGCGAACCTATATGTCTTACTGATCCATGTAACATGCTCGCTAATATGAACATATTGCGACTTGAAGCGAACAAGAAGTTACTGTTACATACGCTATATATGTGGAATAATTCCTACGGTAGGGCACGCAATAGTGACAGTTCTATTTGGGAGAGTGAAGCTCGTTCTCTTGCTAAGAGGTTGGATTAAATCTGGCACGATGGGACCGTTTTATTTGTTACCATAGCGATGCGGCGTTGAATCACGCCACTTCAGTCGGGGGCGGCCGCAAATGTTGTCACCGATTGTTTTGTGTCCGTCCCTTTTAAAATGTCAGTTGTATAGATGTTTCTGTCGATATTTGTCGGCGCATTGTATCCGTGGTGATGTAAAATCGTTTTTCACAATGGCGTCTTTCGGCGAGGTTCTTTGTGTAACAACTCTTCGATGGAAGCCTCTAAAATAAGAACTGCGGTCCGCCAAATGAGTCTCTGATATCGAGACGTAATCAGACTTCCAGTCGTCCTGTGTATTGAGGCAGTCGGGTAAAAATTAGGGCTCAGTCGAATGGCCGAAGGAAACATTCTTTCTTAATGCAATTCTCTGTTGCGGAACAAAACCATATGTAATGCTATTGGACAGCCGGGTATTTATTTCTTTCACTTAATTTTTTAACACATCCATATTTCCTTCTTATATCCCTCAATGTACAAAGATGTCATATTGAAGTATTTACTAAGTTTCCATGACATTATCGGATATATGGACACGTCCATGGAGAACCCACTTGGGTCACATACTTGCATATCAAGATCATCGCCATCTTGATGACGAGCATTACAGCAGGAACGGTGTTGTGTTTTTTTTTGTACAGATGGTCGTGTCACTTTCTTTCATTATCTTAATGCAACATGACGCAGATACAGTAATGGGAAAACATCCAACAAGCTTTTGCGCCGAAAAACAAATTTGACTGTCTCGGAATTTGGGGCACGGCGGTCATTGTTAAACAACCCGCCATCCCACCATCGAAATGGTTGTCTGCCATTTCGACTGTATCTGCTAGACGCTGTTCATATTGCGTCATCTGCCAATTCGCTATGCATGAGATTGGCGTAACCTCTGCTGGCGCCGGAACGACGACTTGAGACCGAAGTAATAAGAAGTAATTATGGGAATATCCGAGGGGCGCGGATGGAATCTTACGCAAGCCGCCGTAGCGGACAACCTTATATGTTACCTTTAAAAGCCCCTCACGTCCTCGTGATCACACAACGTCCTGTCACGCACCCCCTCCCCTCCCCCTCTAACCCCCTCCCCTCCCATCCTCCTCCTCCACCCCAAACCCCCGCCCCGCCACCATGCATACACTGTTCGCCGTCTCAGGTATCTGAGAGACTCCAAAAAGACCCCAGCCCATCCCCCCACGCATCGTCCCCGTCCCCGTCCCCTAAACCTGCTCCCCACCCCTTGAGCCCTCCTCTAGGAATGACTAATACATCAATCCAGACCTCGCCATATTGGATCTGCAATGACAAAAAGGGTTGGCGTCGTCTATCACGACTGCAACATGATATTTCTGAAGACGTCTTATCAAAGACAGCCGTTCTAGCTTATACAGCCGCCCCCGCATAGAAGGCGGGTTATAAGCAACTGGCCATGAAGCTCAGACAGCGTCAGCGCCAACCGCCACCTCCCGCGAGACATCTCGAGAATTCAGGTGATTTATCTCTGTCGGAGCCATTTGGGAGCTCTCACCCTGGGCTTTCCTAGCGGAGACGCCGCTGACAATAGGGGAACGAAGTGTCGCGGTGACGCACATTCATCACGGCTTCATGGTCCGGTTCCCGGGTGATTGCTCTCTGTTATTAGAGGCTGCTGAATATGTACCGGGGTGAGAATAATGGCAGATATTCCAGTGCAAAACTTACGGTGTTCATATCGCGTTACAGGTTTTACGGGTTGTTAGGTCATGCCGCTATTAGCTCCCCGCGAAAGCCCCGATGGCGACAGAGGAGGGAACGCCATATGTTTCTCTACATAGCTGTATGTATCAGCTTGCCTAAAGAAAATGCCTTTTAGTTTAAGCCAAAGTGCTTTGGATAAGGCGGTCATGACATCGTTTTTATTTCAACCTGCTGAAATGCTAGGCAGGTGCTGTATATATCAAGCTGTTCATTCACCCATGCTTCGTGGTATTTGGTCCTGACACATATCGTCTCGCGGTATTTGGTCCTGACAGGTTTCTTCTCGCGGTGTTTGGTCCTGACACGTATCTTCTCGTGGTATTTAGTCCTGATAAGTCTTTTCTCGTGGTATTTGGTCCTGACACGTCTCTTCTCGCGGTATCTGGTCCTGACACGTCTCTTCTCGCGGTATCTGGTCCTGACACGTCTCTTCTCGCGGTATCTGGTCCTGACACGTCTCTTCTCGCGGTATCTGGTCATGACACGTCTCTTCTCGCGGTATCTGGTCATGACACGTCTGTTCTCGCGGTATCTGGTCATGACACGTCTCTTCTCGCGGTATTTGGTCATCACACGTCTGTGGTCATGACATTCTCTTCTCGCTGTATCTGGTCATGACACGTCTGTTCTCGCGGTATCTGGTCATGACACGTCTGTTCTCGCGGTATCTGGTCATGACACGTCTGTGGTCATGACATTCTCTTCTCGCAATGTTCAAGTTCAGGTGATCCGATGACCAGGAAAACGTGCTAATCATTATGACGAGAAGCTAAACCTTTTTGCGACCTTTTAGCTTCATCGCTTCAGGAATCCGGTTGCAGGATTGGGGAGAGGGTGGGGTGGAGAGAGCGGGGTGGAGAGGGCGGGTCAGAGGCGTCACGTGGGCAATGCCGGTTATGTCGATTATTGACCAAAAGTAATAATACTGCAGGCCTGTAAATGTAGTCAAGCTCCGGCTTGGCAATTATACAAGAAATAATTTTGTCTCGTTACTTCGATCGTTTGCGATATGCCAGGGATTAACTTTCATTATCGAGTTTCCCATGCTGCCTTGCGCTTTAAGGTAATACCAGGCGTGCTATTGAAAGGTTATGTGATAAAATCTGCGTGATAATGCTGTTGGGCAATTAATCATACATCAATGAGCGGGTTATAACTACAAAGGCCCAACGTGTTAGCTGGTAAACCTCACGTCGTTAAGTCGAAAAGGCCAACATGCGAAAACGACAATACCAGACACCGCGTTAATTGGGGACGTAACCGTTAAAACGGGAGTGGTGCGCTTTGTATCTCGCGTCTCGCTTGGGATGTGGGTGTGACCATCTGCGATAACGTTCTCAACGGCTGCATGCTATAAACATGTGCATTTGAATGTCACACGTGGAAGTTTCGGGTAAATTAAGGCTAATGATGTACGACTTCGTCTTTATAACTCGGGAACGGGCAAACATCCATCATCGTTATTGACTGCCTTGGTGTGACAGTCTGAAGCGTATGAAGAACTCTAGACGCGCTCTTCGTTCCAGGGGTTTTTCGCTGTTGGTCTCCGTTCCTCGTTCTCCCGCCAGTAATAAAGCCCTAGGGCAAGCCCAGAAGAAAACGATATACGCACCAAGCCCAGCATATCATGAAAAACGACGGCTTCGCTTGGCATATATCGCAGGTTCCTCAGCAAGAAATGTAGGCATCGTCGAAAGATGAGACTCTGTATGACGGTTCATGTTTCGCCGGCTGCCTGTGGCGTAACGTTTGCCGCAGTGCAGCATACATTCATACACAGGTAACCTTCCCGTTTGCCGCAGTGCAGCATACATTCATACACAGGTAACCTTCCCGTTTGCAGGCGTGCAGCATACTTTCATACACAGGTAACCTTCCCGTTTGCCGCAGTGCAGCATACATTCATACACAGGTAACCTTCCCGTTTGCCGCAGTGCAGCATACATTCATACACAGGTAACCTTCCCGTTTGCCGCAGTGCAGCATACATTCATACACAGGTAACCTTCCCGTTTGCAGGCGTGCAGCATACATTTATACACAGGTAACCTTCCCGTTTGCCGCAGTGCAGCATACATTCATACACAGGTAACCTTCCCGTTTGCCGCAGTGCAGCATACCTTCATACACAGGTAACCTTCCCGTTTGCCGCAGTGCAGCATACATTCATACACAGGTAACCTTCCCGTTTGCCGCAGTGCAGCATACATTCATACACAGGTAACCTTCCCGTTTGCCGCAGTGCAGCATACATTCATACACAGGTAACCTTCCCGTTTGCCGCAGTGCAGCATACATTCATACACAGGTAACCTTCCCGTTTGCAGGCGTGCAGCATACATTTATACACAGGTAACCTTCCCGTTTGCTGCAGTGCAGCATACATTCATACACAGGTAACCTTCCCGTTTGCCGCAGTGCAGCATACATTCATACACAGGTAACTTTCCCGTTTGCAGGCGTGCAGCATACATTCATACACAAGTAACCTTCCCGTTTGCAGGCGTGCAGCATACATTTATACACAGGTAACCTTCCCGTTTGCCGCAGTGCAGCATACATTCATACACAGGTAACATTCCCGTTTGCCGCAGTGCAGCATACATTCATGCACAGGTAACCTTCCCGTTTGCAGGCGTGCAGCATACATTTATACACAGGTAACCTTCCCGTTTGCAGCAGTGCAGCATACATTCATACACAGGTAACATTCCCGTTTGCCGCAGTGCAGCATACATTCATACACAGGTAACCTTCCCGTTTGCCGCAGTGCAGCATACATTCATACACAGGTAACCTTCCCGTTTGCCGCAGTGCAGCATACATTCATACACAGGTAACATTCCCGTTTGCCGCAGTGCAGCATACATTCATACACAGGTAACCTTCCCGTTTGCCGCAGTGCAGCATACATTCATACACAGGTAACATTCCCGTTTGCCGCAGTGCAGCATACATTCATACACAGGTAACCTTCCCGTTTGCCGCAGTACAGCATACATTCATACACAGGTAACCTTCCCGTTTGCCGCAGTGCAGCATACTTTCATACACAGGTAACATTCCCGTTTGCCGCAGTGCAGCATACATTCATACACAGGTAACCTTCCCGTTTGCCGCAGTGCAGCATACTTTCATACACAGGTAACCTTCCCGTTTGCCGCAGTGCAGCATACTTTCATACACAGGTAACATTCCCGTTTGCCGCAGTGCAGCATACATTCATACACAGGTAACCTTCCCGTTTGCCGCAGTACAGCATACATTCATACACAGGTAACCTTCCCGTTTGCCGCAGTGCAGCATACTTTCATACACAGGTAACCTTCCCGTTTGCCGCAGTGCAGCATACATTCATACACAGGTAACCTTCCCGTTTGCCGCAGTGCAGCATACATTCATACACAGGTAACCTTCCCGTTTGCCGCAGTGCAGCATACATTCATACACAGGTAACCTTCCCGTTTGCCGCAGTGCAGCATACATTCATACACAAATAAGCTTCCCGTTTGCCGCAGTGCAGCATACATTCATACACAGGTAACCTTCTCGTTTGCCGCAGTGCAGCATACCTTCATACACAGGTAACCTTCCCGTTTGCCGCAGTGCAGCATACATTCATACACAGGTAACCTTCCCGTTTGCCGCAGTGCAGCATACATTCATACACAAGTAACCTTCCCGTTTGCCGCAGTGCAGCATACATTCATACACAGGTAACCTTCCCGTTTGCCGCAGTGCAGCATACATTCATACACAGGTAACCTTCCCGTTTGCCGCAGTGCAGCATACATTCATACACAGGTAACCTTCCCGTTTGCCGCAGTGCAGCATACATTCATACACATATAACCTTCCCGTTTGCCGCAGTGCAGCATACATTCATACACAAATAACTTTCCCGTTTGCCGCAGTGCAGCATACATTCATACACAGGTAACCTTCCCGTTTGCCGCAGTGCAGCATACTTTCATACACAGGTAACCTTCCCGTTTGCCGCAGTGCAGCATACATTCATACACAGGTAACCTTCCCGTTTGCCGCAGTGCAGCATACATTCATACACAGGTAACCTTCCCGTTTGCCGCAGTGCAGCATACATTCATACACAGGTAACCTTCCCGTTTGCCGCAGTGCAGCATACATTCATACACAGGTAACCTTCCCGTTTGCCGCAGTGCAGCATACATTCGTACACAGGTAACCTTCCCGTTTGCAGGCGTGCAGCATACATTTATACACAGGTAACCTTCTCGTTTGCCGCAGTGCAGCATACATTCATACACAGGTAACCTTCCCGTTTGCCGCAGTGCAGCATACATTCATACACAGGTAACCTTCTCGTTTGCCGCAGTGCAGCATACATTCATACACAGGTAACCTTCCCGTTTGCCGCAGTGCAGCATACATTCATACACAGGTAACCTTCCCGTTTGCCGCAGTGCAGCATACATTCATACACAGGTAACCTTCCCGTTTGCCGCAGTGCAGCATACATTCATACACAGGTAACCTTCCCGTTTGCCGCAGTGCAGCATACATTCATACACAGGTAACCTTCCCGTTTGCAGGCGTGCAGCATACATTCATACACAGGTAACCTTCCCGTTTGCCGCAGTGCAGCATACATTCATACACAGGTAACCTTCCCGTTTGCCGCAGTGCAGCATACATTCATACACAGGTAACCTTCCCGTTTGCCGCAGTGCAGCATACATTCATACACAGGTAACCTTCTCGTTTGCCGCAGTGCAGCATACATTCATACACAGGTAACCTTCCCGTTTGCCGCAGTGCAGCATACATTCATACACAGGTAACCTTCCCGTTTGCAGGCGTGCAGCATACATTTATACACAGGTAACCTTCTCGTTTGCCGCAGTGCAGCATACATTCATACACAGGTAACCTTCCCGTTTGCCGCAGTGCAGCATACATTCATACACAGGTAACCTTCCCGTTTGCCGCAGTGCAGCATACATTCATACACAGGTAACCTTCCCGTTTGCCGCAGTGCAGCATACATTCATACACAGATAACCTTCCCGTTTGCCGCAGTGCAGCATACATTCATACACAGGTAACCTTCCCGTTTGCCGCAGTGCAGCATACATTCATACACAGGTAACCTTCCCGTTTGCAGGCGTGCAGCATACATTTATACACAGGTAACCTTCTCGTTTGCCGCAGTGCAGCATACATTCATACACAGGTAACCCTCCCGTTAATCGTATCAGAAGGATTGTGCGATAAGCTCACCTGTCTGCAATAAGAGGACACGTCGTGTCATGACAGCCTCAGCGTTGTACCTGCATCGACGGATAATGAAGTCAAGTTGAATACAAGGACAGAATTCGAGGCAATCGGTTTCGGTGATGCCTGATGGTTGCAACATGTTGTTTTCACCCCTTAACTAATCCCCAATTATGTTATGCAAAATGTTGTTTTTACCCCTAAACAAATCTCAAATTATTGCCAATAATGTATCAGATATCTTACAGAGGCGGATGTGGCATGCGTCATGCGACCGTGTAACTTCGACAAGATGACAGGGGAGCGGGGGGCGGTGACCAATTTTAGACGGCGGCATAATCATGTTACAAAAATTAAATAATTACGACATCGTAACAATTTCTCTTATGTGTTAATTCTACGACTGTTTCTACCTTTAACTAAATACCAACCATAAAAGCATGGCGGAAAAATATTAGTATCCAACCAGTGTAATGCAATTTCTCTCTGGAGAATACCAAATATGTATGATCAAAACAACGTTTTCAATCTCTTTCCTTAGAAAGCATCTTCTAGCTTTTGCGAATAGCAGTTGTGGGACACTGGCCCAGGACAGGACAAGACGTGACTACACCGGACGCCGTCATTTACATTAACTGAAGCCAGAATAATCGGTATGCAGTGGCATCTTCAAACCCAACCGAAATCCCCCTTAACCTGTTAACATGTGACCTTTTCACTATGGACCCAATTTTTTTTTGTTCTGCGCATGAACCTTGCGACGCCGCAAATCGCTGTAAACAGAATATATCGTTTTTTCCTAGGTATATTGGATATACTGTTTACATTGTATAATATAAGATGGTATGATTCGCGGACCTCGTTATCTCGATAAACGCCTGCGTTTTGCGCGTGTAACAAGAAGAAACATCTCATATCATGAACTAGCCCCAGACACAGCGGAGTTTGAACCAGCTGTCCAGTCCCGATGGTGGTAACTCCCATTAACTGCTGCCCCCCCCCCCCAACCCCTCTGCTTGTCGCCGACGACCCTAAGCAATTGCTGACAAGCCCGCGATTCCCCAGACGCCCGCGCCCCTCGCAGGCTCCTGCCGCTCCTGCACTGGGCGACGTAGGGGAGGAGTCATTAGATTCGTTGCCTCGCTTTCTTATTTATGAATTAATTGTGAACCATCATCCACTAAAACAACAAACTAAATTTTAGATGCCCCCCGGAGAGTCGGTTACAAGGTTAATGGATGGATTCCAAGGTCGTTGAACGCAATTAGTGAAGTTGCCTGTCACTAGGCTGACCTACATAGAGAGATATCGGGAGTTCAACCACCGTCTGGCCCGCCCCACCCCCACCCCCCTGGCCCCATCTGCCTCCTCCTTCCTCACTTAGCTCCACCACCCTCGACACGCGCCCCCCCCTCCTCACACCGTCATTACCCCTGCGGTAGCTCTTTATCAAGGCCGGGGCCCATCCCGATCCCCGACCGTGAGTTGTTTTATGCGACCATGGCTCCCCCGGGGGAACGGAACCGACATCCATCTAACAGTTGAATATATATAAGCGAGGGCGGGTGTGTTAAACCACGCCTGCCTGGCTTTGTCGAGATTACTGGCTTAGGGGCGCGGAATGACCAATATTGTGGCCGGTGTGGATAGAGGAGTACTTCCATACTTGGTCACAGAGAGGGAGCGGAAGTCGGGTACATCTGTTTCAGGTCATTCACAAAGGTGCACATACGGTAGCGTATCGAATATTGATGTCTCCTTGTCACGGCAAAAAACGCTCTCTCTTGGTAACATTGCCATATTATATATAAAGGCCGGACAACTGGACACTGCCGCGCCAGGTTTGATAGATAGAATCTTTATTGCCATGGATAGTACATAGATTAACATAATAAAGAACAGGTTGGCAAGGAGCAGAAGCCGAGGCTTATTTGCTCAAAAAAAAACAAACAAACAAAAAAAAACAACAAAGGAGAAACAAGAAAAAATAAAAACAGTAATTCGACAATCTAAATTGTATATCGATTTGGCCCAATCGTTGCGCTGCAGTACACATCAAATTATGGCTACTTACACATTCAATTTACGTTAACATTGGTTGAACCACTCGTATCGATTGTCTTTAGCAAACTATTCTTAGTATTTCTCTTAAAAAGGTGAAGCGATGATTGAAAGTTTAATTTACCAAACCATTTATTAAATATATATATCCCATTATATTTCATAGATATTTTCGTCAATTGACACTTATGTTTAGGAACATGTAATAGCTGCGACCTTCTAGTGTTATACGTATGTATGTCAGCATTTCTTGTAAACAAATCTTTTATGATAAGAGGTTGCAATCCATTGTATTGTTTAAATATAAATACTAAAACGCTGAGCTCGTATAATGATGTGAGCGGTAGAATCTTATTCATTACGAATAACGGTGCTGAATGGGCCCATTTATTAACTCCAGACAATATGCACACTGATTTTTTCTGGATTAAGATAAGAGGGGCTAAATAGCTATTACACGAGGCTCCCCATACTTCAATACAATATGATAGATATGGAGATACAAAACAATTATATAAAATCCGGAGGGTGTCACTGGTTAAAATTTTCCTTGCACAAGTGATTATTCCAAGCGCCCTTGCCAATTTGCTTTTAATATAATCTATATGTTGTTTCCACAACAGGTCACAATCTAATTGTACACCCAAAAATTTCGTGGTAGTAGTTTGCACAACAATTTGGCTAGAAATAATGACATTGCTCTGGATACTAATTTTCTTTCGCTTGGGTTTAAAAACCATGAATTTAGTTTTGTCGAGATTCAGAGCAAGCTTATTAATTTGTAACCAGTACTGTATTTGCTTTAATTCTCCATTAAGCGTTTCAATCGTTTTATTTATATCCTTGCCTGATATAAAGAAATTAGAATCATCAGCAAATAAGATTCCAAACAATTGCTTACTCACATTCATTAAGTCATTAATATATAAAAGAAATAAAAGTGGACCTAGTACAGAACCTTGCGGGACTCCACATCTTATTCGAGATCGGTTCGAAGATGTATTATTGTAAACTACAAACTGTTCTCTGGCATTGAGATAACTTTTTAGCCAAGTTAATGCAAGCCCCCTTATGCCGTATGTGTCTAACTTTTGAAACAATATATCATGGTCAACAGTATCGAAGGCTTTCGAAAAATCGAGAAATATACCAACAGTAGTTTGTCCCATTTCCATAGCAGTTGTTAGTTTGTCTTGCAGAAGTAAAAGGGCCAAGGTAGTAGAGTGATTTGATCTAAAACCAAATTGGTTTTTATGTAGTAAGTCATACTTGTTAATAAAGTTGATTAGGCGTTTCTGCATCAGCTGTTCGAACACTTTAGAGAATGTTGGAAGAATTGAAATTGGCCTGTAGTTATTAAATAATTTACCATCCCCGCCTTTCAGAATAGGTGTTACTTTTGTACGTTTAACTTCTTCGGGGAATATCCCTTCACTAAATGAAAGATTAATTACATGGGTTAAGGGTTGGGTGAGGGGATCTATAATCGTTTTGATTACTTTGGCAGTTAGCGAGTCCCATCCTGGTGAGCTATTCTTTAGGGATGCAAGAGCATTCCGGACTTCACTACTGGTAACTGGCTCGAGGAAAAGCGACTTATTATTGGTATTGGTATTGGTATTGGTTTACCCTCTTGCTGCTGCTGTGTACTCTTATAATAAGATTCGTACACCCGAATCCATTGTCCATGTGACTACACGGAAATGTAGAAGGCGGGTATTCGAGGGACGTATGTGTCGATTGTGTTGTCCATGTGAAAGCCACTCGATGCTATCGGGTATCGTGGTTTATTGTAGCGAATGCACTCCAACTCGTTGTTTAACTAGTACAAAACAAATCGAAATTCCAGCAATTCCATCGTCTGAAGCTCGTTACTTGGCATTTTTCTGAGGATTGGGATTATCGCAGGATATAATTATACATACATATTGTATATTGTACGGCTGGGGCGTTGTTGGTTGCGGTTTATGGTGTATGCTGTCCGTGCACGGCTACAAAGATATGAATGGATGTACGGGCTTATTTCACACAGCAATAATATTAATGGTGATGATGTAGCATATTTTGTTATCCTTTCCATGTGTTTGCGTACAATACTGGAAGGAACATTTAACCCAAATTCGTCTGGGTGAAGTGTTCTTCTGTATATGTCTTGATGGCTATCTTCCTCACAAGTAACGAATATTTATCGGTCTATATTGCATTGCATATTATGACTTTAACATATATTTTATTATACTATTTCGTACTGCAAGATCTGATAATATCATAAAATATCATAAAAATTCATGCGTAAAATCTCACATTCAACCCAAAAGCATGCAATACCCCACGATGTGGTGCATAATTTAACAGCTGTACATAATATGTATGATGTGCAATTATTGCATTTGGCTTACTAATATACTATTGCAGTCGTAGGGCATGAGGTCATATTGGCAATCAGGAATTAGAGTAGGCAGCTTCGGTGTGCACGGGGGTGTCTTGAGATTCGTTGAAACGCCATGGTTATACCGAGGACAAATATTTTATAAAACCATTTTCCTGCAATCGATGCAGTACAGACAAAAATATGTATGTTAACTGACAACGTGCAGGACTTCACATTAATTGTTAAAATGTCCGGTGTGTCAATCCAAGTCAAGAGGAATTTACTTGATGTTGACATGGAGCCATTATCACATTGCGCCTGCAATGGGCCGAATTAGAAGGCTTCCTGGGCGTCCCCAACCAGGAATAACCATACAGGTTGTTCAGTACATCTGCACACAGGCCCGTGGTACACTATCAATATAGCTACGGCTGTGAACAGTCAAAAAGTCGCCTGGTAGATATGTGTGGGCTACAGCTGCTGGTGCTTTATCCTCCTCCATGTACCCTGGTCGGTTGCTTGCTGTGTGTCGATGGTCAGGAGAACTTCAAAGTGGCAATGGGCGGTGGAAATGGAATGGAAATCGTGTATTGAACTTTAGGCACAACGCCCATAGTACATGATAGAATTGCGGTGTACATTTTCAACGAGATAACAACAATTTAATTTAACACCTTACATAACACTCGCGTTGACGAAATACATGGTACACATATTGGACCAGGTTATTTATCGCACAAGGGCTTTTTGATTTAAACAAGATAATAAAATTCAATGGACCGCGGAATGGAAAGTGATTGGTTGGCGAGTGGGTTTTAGACCAAAAATACTCCTCTCTACTGAGGTGTTTGTTGTATGTAGGACGCTTTAAACTCGGTAGGTTATATCGCCACTATTGGTAGAGTCAAGGAATAGGGGATCCATATCTTCAGTAGGG